>BMAU01015515.1:0-239722 GCA_019973935.1 Trichonephila clavipes
CGAAAACGTAACAATATGTTACAATTCCCTTTTGGTTTCATATTAATTTGAAACTGTTACAAGTTGGGGCGTATCAGGGCAATCTGCTATTTTATATAGTTAGACAAATTACCTTTTTAAGTATATTCTTTCGCTTCACATTTCTTATCTTAATCAATGCTTTCAGTTTTTGAAACATGATTATTTCATTATAAGATGCAAAAAAAAAAAAAAAAAAAAAAAATTAATAAAACACCAAACTCTTTAAAATTTGAAACCTTTTCAATTTTCCAACCACTAAAAATGAATAAATTTAAACTTCATCAAATAATTTGAAACATTTTCTTACACTTTGATAAAAATAATAACGAAAAAAAAACTAATTAAGATCTATTAGTTCTTTTTTTTTTTAGATTTCAAAGCCCAAGTGTTCAGGGAAGTTTACGTACAGTGCCTAGTAATATATTGTTAAAATACACCGAATTATGTATGAATTTTAAGTGCTTGAACTTCAGTTTACATCAAAGACAACATGAATGAAGATTTTCCTACATTTTTTTTATAACTTGAATGTTTGAATAAATGGTAATCAAAAATATACGGAAACATTTACAGAAGACATTTATGCATATAAATAAACATAAAGATCAATTTTAAATTCGAGCTATTCAAAAACATTCGAATTATAATTCAAAATTATCTATTTATGCAAAATACCTCAACATTTATCTTTTTTTAAAGGCTAACTGAATAAGTAATTATAATATGGATATTTTTTAAAATCTCGACCGCATAAAGCTAGAAATTTTATGTTAGAAATTTCATTTGAAATTTCGAAAAAAAAAATGCATCGCGCAGTTAAAAATTATTTACCATAAGTTCTAGTAATTCTTTGAGTATAATATAAATTTCAAATTTTTTACTATCTAGCTTCTTTAGTATTTTTTTAATATATTTCGAAAATTTCATACAATTCGGTTGAAAACTGCATGTTAAGAGCAAAAAATATACTAAAAAATTGATGAATATACAATAAATTTTTACATAGAAGCAAAACTGAGAAGCTAAACCGTAGGAATGAAAAATTATGAGTATATCTGAAGTAGTTTTCGAAATATTTATTTTAAAGTTCAGAAAATTTGTGTGCGTTATGTTATACTTAATATTAATTAAATGGTTAAAATAATATATGTTAATAATAGTCATGTAATCATTTGACGAAGAATTCATATACTAATAAAAATTATAATGGTCATTGATGCGAATGTCAAGAATTTTATGTAATTTTAAATTCAGACATTAAGATATTGATGTAGAAAATATAAAAAGACCATCTAAAATACATGAAAAATGCAGTCTGCTATAAAATGATTTTGACAAACAAAATACGGCATTTTCACTTACTATGACAGAGCCGGCTTAGGCAGGGGCGATTTGGGAAAACAGACAGAAACCCGCGGTTTTGATGGATGCCACTCTAGCTTTTAAAGTTCTCAGGAAAAAAATATAAAAATTACAAATGCACAAAAAAGTCTTGTAATTTTCCATACATTTTTATACAACGAATTGTGGAAATGGCTTCCAATATATTATTGTGTTTGACAATATCTAAGGTAACCAACCCTACTTTAGATAGATTTGTACTTCTTTTTCATAACCGCATTCCTTTTAAAATTAATTCGTGCAGCCAAAATACACCTTTTGCATTCTTAAAAATTTATCTAAACTGTAACTGTTAATTTTAATTTATGCAACTTGGGAAATTTTCAATAACAAGGCTGTAATTGTAATTATATACAATTGTATATGTAATTATATACAATTGTATATGTAATTATATACAATTATATATTGCATGTATAAACATATTATTAAACTGAAAAATATTTAATGATGGCTCTGGATTATTATTAAGGTGACATTTTTTAAGAATATTAAAGGAAGCTCTTGGATTAAAAAAATTATTCCATATTTTATAACAGTAGTACATTTTTTTAGCATGTTTTGTATGAAATTAAGTTGGGGGGGGATAGCTTATTGCATTTTATTCTTGGGAGTTGCATGACCTTTAAGAAAGTTTTAGAAATTTTAAGTTTGTGTGTGTAGAAATTATTGCAAGTACTATTCTGTAAAGGTGGGAAAGATTCGTTCAAAATAGTGTTACGAATTTTGTGTAAATAATTTGTATTTGGGTGCTTAATGCAGTGCTTCTCAAACTCTCAATATTCGCGACCCAATATTCAATCATTATTTTCATCGCCCCCCCATACAATTACGATGCACATTGAATTCAATACTATATTTTGAAGCTAAACCTACAGTTCGACTTTCACCTTTTTAGTACCACTGACGTATATAAACGTCTCACTCAGCCAGTGTGTTAATTGCTCCGGACGTATATATACGTCTTTCCGAATTAAAATATTTTCTGTGCACTGCCATACATAAATTTATTCCGAAGGCCTTGGAATGCAATAAAAGGAGTTTGATTGTCTTTGCGAAGGATTTACTTGTTTCAGATTATTTGTTTCTTTATTCCTTTAACCTCCCCCTTCCCAATACACCAGATACGCTCGTTTACGTGTTAAACGGTGGCATTGGGGAGCGAATCGCGTTATTTTTAACCGGTATTTAAGGGATTAATCACAAACCGCATAAATTAACAAGATAAGTCTTAATTTTTGTTTTTGATTTTATATATGACAAGCCTATGGGGACACTGATAATTATTAAACTTGTTCTTAACGTAGTATCTTTAAAATGATTATAAAATTCATTGCACAGTACTGATATATTTATAAGTGTAAATGTGTATTTCATTTTTTTATTTGTTTGCTTTTAGTATATTAATAATTTTTTTAAACAATCTTCTGTTTTCTACTTTTCATTATACTCGCCCCCTGCAGGGTTATCACGCCACCGCTAGGGAGGCGCACCCCACAGTTTGAGAAACACTGGCTTAATGCATTTACATTGCTCTGTTATATTTATTTCACGTTAAAAATGTTCTATTCACAAGCAATGCCGCCCCTTACGTTATAATGGTGATTCAATGAGAACTTAGCGAAATCTTGGCGGTAGAGCCAAGTTGGCATAATTTTTGGTGACAAAGTTGGCAACCAATTTGGCACAATTGGCGACCATGTTGGCGAGTTCGGAACCCTTTGTATTCTTCTAGAAAGTAGCGGATCTCTCCTTTAACGTCACGCTCAATGACACGAGTGGTTATATTTCTGGAAGTTTCTGCCGCTCCAATAAATAGGAATGCCAGCCGCAACCAGTCAGTCTGATTTTATCCAGCGAATAGTGAGGATTGTTTTGACTAGCGATTAGCTGGGCTGGGCTTGTGAATAATCTTTTACTTACGTGTATTTTTAAACACTGATGATTGCGTTTGATTGCTGTTGAAGGTGTGAAGACCTTCGGGGATTTATTCGGTGAATATTACTGCTGAATCTTGTATTTAAAGGATTGGAATTTTGATAATAAATTTGCATCGCTCTTGAAGAACTGTTTATTTTCTGTGATTGTTATGCATAAAATCCTCGAACCCGGAACTACGTAACAATATTTTAATTTCTCTAGTGTGTAATTTAATTTCTTGGTAATTTTGTATAGAGAATGTATCAGTGAAGTTAATAGTTTAATCTACCATGCCGTAGTCAATGTCGATTATAATTGATTTATCTCCAATTGTTTCAAAGCTCGCTTCTAAGGCTTTAATAATGAGATCTCTTTAATGCAGAAGCAATTATCGCTTAAAAATTTTTCTAAAGTATAACTATTAAAATAACTTTAATATACTCTCAGAAATCAAAGATTGAAGATTTAGAAGAAAAACCCGTTGCTTTTTTTCGTTTCAATGCAAAAAAAAAAAATCATCATGAAAACACCTGAACGAAAGTGCTTTGTTTTAAATTTTTCGAACTGAAATATTCTATTTTGATACTTTTTCAGATTTTCGTGCTAGAAATTTATTGATGCTTGAAACTAAAATTGCTTTTCTTACTGAAGAAAAAAAAAAGATTTTTAAGTCGTCAAACGGGCTATGACATAAGCCCACTTAAATTAATTTTGATGGTAGCCGAGTAATTATGGTCGAGAATTGGTAAACAACATTGTCGAATTGGGGTTTTGAGCATTGGAACCATAAAGACCCGCCAATTAAGAAGCTGATGCAGATCTGCCGATGTTCAAAGTACTTTTGTTGGTGTGGAAGTAAGGAGAAGAGAGTGCCAGCTTATGTGTCGTCTTTGAGCATGGATCAAAATTACAAGATCCATCACTAATAGCCTTTGCGTTACTTCAGTAAGAGTTCATTAAAGTCTACCAAAAAGGCTCCGCGAAGGCTATTTGTGATGGACCTCGCAATTTTAAACCTCGATCAAGTGACGAGGAAGACACCTGAGCTGGCACTTCCTTCTCCGAACAGACAAACCCCGTCAATGAGGTCTAGACAGATTTAGCATGTATCAGCCTTCTACACTGTTGATTTTCAGTGGTATCAGCACTTGAACTCAAGACTCGCTGGCCGGGAGTTCGTGACTATAACCATTAGTCACCACCACGTTGCTTTAGATTGCGACATAAATTAAAATATAATCAATTACACTTTTCCAGCTCGTCTTTTGATGGAGGTTCAAAATTACAAGGTCCGTCATCAACAGCTTTCGCACTACTTACGAGTGGGATCTTGTATCTACAGCTTTAGTAGCGCCATCTTATGTAATTAACATATCTAGCATGTGATTGGTTAAAATTTTTGGCAGACAATTGAGGATTTATCCATTCATCGTGTGCATTGTTTGGGATAATAGCCTTTGTCGCTCCATATCGCACAAAAATAACTGTAACTGTGTGTTTTGTTTGTAAATATTCAAAGGAAGGATATTTTTGTTTTTAATATACAAAAATTAATAGTTGTCTATGAAAATTTTAGACACTAATGATACTTTACTGTTACTTTTGAAATTACTATTCTTTTTAAGTAAATACATGTTATTATGTGTACATTTTTTTATGATTTTTAAATAAACTTTTTTGTTTTATTCTTTTGTCGTAAAACAAATGTTAGTAAATTGAAATTCGAAGCAATTTTAGTGAACCAAAAATCGTGCAATATTTTGGTGACAGAAGTGGGTCCTCCTAGGACTCAACCGAGGGACGAATTGGCTGTTACATCTTTTTATAGATTAACTTGAGTTTGGTGTTGATCGTTCCAAATATTTCTCCAAATCGAAATTTCAAAATGAATTGTCACTGTAGGCACATTCATTTAATTGCTTACAAAAAGTTAATGATAAGTGTTGTTAAGCCTATAAATCCTTCTAAGACTCAAAGAATTTTGTTTTAAAGTTGTACTTAATTTTGATGATAATAAAGTTTAAGTTGGTGTAAGTCTATTAAACTTTAGCCATATGCCACGTTTTTAAACTTCATGTAGACTAGGGATCATCAACCCGTGGCTCGCTGAAGGTATTTTAGTGGGCTCTCATTTGAATTTGAAGCAATTTAAAAAAAAATTGCAATGTATGCTTTTTGTTATAAGAAATGTCATTTTTCTGTTATTTTTGATTTTTAAAACATTTCACTGATGTGTTTGATATCTATTTAAGATAAAATTTTCTTAAAGTGACGAATTTTTCAAAAATTTCAATGTATTTTAAATAATTTAAATACAAAAAAAAAAATCTGGCTCTGCACATAAAATCTTAGAAATTTTTTTAAAAAATAGGTAAACTCCTACCTTTAACAGGCTTTTGAAATATTTTAATTCGAATTCCATTTAACTTTTTTGGAACATATGTATATATAATACAAACCTGTAAACAACATCTGGTACTTACGTATTATCACAAGCTATTGGCAACATAATATGAAACCAAGTACGCGTGATTGCCAATTCAACACATGCAAAATTGGGGCTGCCAACTTCTCAAATTATCTTGAATGCAATAATACGTTAGTACCCACCATCTCTTCCCTTGGAATACAAAAAGGATCTATTACAAGAACTTTTGCAAAACCTCTCTCTCTCCCTTTGTTGAGAGGACCTCCTGTCCTGAATACAATATTTTTTTGACAGTCTTGCAGCTGGGGGATCACTGTGTATTTATTGATGTGACCAGCAGATCACTGTAAATGTATTAATTTGGCCCTTAAGAATGTGTGTGAAAGCCCCTAACATAGATGATAAAACTGTCCTTTCGTTTGCTGAGCATTTTTCTTCTGACTCAAATATCGTATCTCCCATTGGCCATTTTTTTATCTATTCAGTTTTGAATGGAATGTATATACCTTTTGGTAACCTCTTTAATTTTAAGAAGTTGTTTAGTAAGATATAAGTTTCTGATTCTCTTTTTTCCCACCTATCCCCCTTTCTCAAATTGCTAATGTAAGGCAGTATTACAGCATTTCTGATACTCTAATAGTATCTTGATTATAAAATGTTGAAGGATCTGAAAACTTTCAAACTTTCTATATGTTTTTGGACTAGTTTATATAGCATAATGCAAAATTTATACTGAAAATTTTCATATAAAGTAGATAAATTTTTAAAACATTTATTTATGCCTTATTCTTAAAATAGGCTGTCAATTTAATGTTTCCGTTATATAACTTTAAAAACCACACATTTATTTCATACTTGAGATTGCTGTAGCATTTAATTTTCCTCGCTCCCTAAGATTTTGTGCATGATTTAAGTTGCACCAATGTTATCTTAAAAGTTCTCAATTTTCATGCCTTGTTTTGTGTGTGTGTGAACAGAATTTTTCAAAAATTCACTTATGTTTAGTTATCAGAGAAGAAATGTGAAACATGTAAATTTTTGGTTCTTTTACATTTTGCCGCTGCAAATTTTACCATTTGCAACAACACACAGTATACACACATATACTTATACATGTAACAGTTTCTATTACCTGTATATACTTCCTTTTTCGATATTTTCCTTAATTGCTTCTAATTTAATGCTTACCTTGAAAAATCTGACAGATTCTTCCTCTGTTATGGGCAAATCTCAAATTTTCACTGATTTTTCATCCCATTTTGACATATTAGAAAAATGGCATTACTCATAAGAATAGGTTTCAACTTGTTTTGAATATTTAGTAATAAAAGGTTACAATCAGAAATATTCTGTTTGGTGTACAATGGCATAACGGAGAACATTAGGTCAGGTTTGAGTCCCCAAGCTGAATCTTGCAAAATTAACGTACTTGGTGTCAGTCAGGCTTTGAGCCCTCCTGTGATGGGGAGGTGTGCATTACGCCACTGTTGGTGTAGGTTGTATCATTTCTGGCAAAATGGAAAAGTACCAGATTTTCATGTGTGAATAATTTATTCAGTTTTGTTCTGATAAAAGTGCGGTTTGAATTTTTACAATTAGATTTGCTTCAAAATTAATATAATTCATTATACATATTTATATATACTATAAATTTATATTTTAAAAAGTATTTTATTTCTTCCAGTTAAATAATCACCATGGAAGTAAACAATCAATCCCAAATTCCAACAACTAGAGCTCCTTTGTTCCCTGCTTATTCTGTGCAATCAGTAGAGAAGGAAGGTTTGTATTATTGCAGTGGTTTGTGTGTGTGAGTGAAAATAATATAAATAATTCACATGTATAATAATTCATAACACTCATGCAAAAATTAGAGAATGTTTATTATAATTTTCAGTTGATTGAAATGTAGTTTTTAACAATTTAAATATAATAAATCTAAACTTATGTAAATTGATTTTATGAAAAAACCATATATTAAACAAAAATTTAATTCTGAATCATTGTAATAAAATTAGAACTAAAGAAAATTTTATTCTTATGTCATATTTTCAAATCTTAACTTGTTATACATTTAATTATTTTATGATTCTTATTTAACAAATTTATTCCTTTCTTTTCATCTGTTATTCAATATTTTTTAAAGATAATATTTTAGAACAAGGGCTCTTATATAAACTGTGGTCCATGGACCCTGGGGGTTCCCAGTGCCTTTCTAAGGGGTTTGGGTATCATTTAATGTTTAGATTTCTCTCTCTTTTGCAGACTCTGAAAGCCCTGGTGAAAAACTGAAAGATTCACATCCTAGACTAGATCTCTAAATTGAAAAAAGAAAGAAAAGAAAAAACTTTTAGACTATGTGTATTTTGTTCAACAATATTATTTCAGTTTTTTTATTGTTTCCAACTACATAGTTACAATATTATATTTTTAATCAGATGTGTACTGTTTTCTTAAAGGGAAAAAAAAGAGGTGTCAAAAAAGTTTGTATAAGTAGCAGAGGCAGTCTTAGGATTGTTGAGGAATCATTAAATCACTCAGCCGTAGGTTGGGAGTCAGGGAGGTGGGTACAAAATCTTGGGGATCGGCGATGTTAGGCTGTTACATGAAGGGGGCTGCATTGATCGAAAGTTTTAAGAACAGTCATGTTAGAGTGTTTATGTGTATGCTCTGTTTTTGTATAATATTTTTAATTTCAAATTTGTAATACACTTCTTCATTGATTCAAGAAAGAACTGCTCTTTAATTTTGCTCATGAATCGATAATCTGTAAATGCTTTATAATTTGAAAAAAAAATAATTAATCTATTACATAAGCATTTTAATTTCTTAATCAGTATACCGACTATCACATTTTACATGTATATTAATTTCCTTTTTAGATACATATTGATTATTAAGTACATATATATTATGTTTAATTCAAAGTTTATGTTTATTTTATTTTTATGAATGTAGATGCACAAAATAATAAAGAATGGTTGTGTAACAGTAGCTACTCACCTGCTGATCACACAGAAGTGTTTATGCAAGCTGAAGAAAAGTAAGATTTTTTTTAGAATTGAATAAAAAGTACAGCAATAAATACTATGAGCAAGAAAAATTCATTTATTTTGAGATTATTATGATTAAATGCATCTGTGCTTGTTAAATTCTTTAACTGTTGACACAGGACATTTCTAAGATGTTGATATGTTTGATGTAAAACTTGACTCCTGTGAAACGGACTGAGAGAACTTACCTGAATAGACTAAGATCTAAAGCAAAGGAACATGAGAAGCTTATATATCAAAATTTTATTTGAAATATATTATCCTTTTGATTAAAATGAAATTTAATAGTATTATATTTATATTTATAAAATCAATTTCAAATGTTTATTTTTATGTTAAATCTATTTGGAATCAGAAAATTATTAGAATTTCATTTTATTTTTGTAAAAAAGGGGTAAGAATACTGTTTAAAGGATTACATAGATAGATAAAATGTTTTTTTACTGAATTCACACTGTTTTTGGTAATACTAGTAGTTTTGATCTTTAACCATTATACTGTTAATTTGTGGAGGAAATAAAAAGTTTGTAATCCATTTATCCAATTGAAGTAAAAATTAATTTATAAATGTTATTTGTAAGAATTTTATAATCTGCTGATTTGTATAATTTATTACAGACTTTCAAAAAGATGCTTATATTTGTACTCTTTAAATGACTAATTGTAAAACATAAAAGTTGATCTGATTCTCTCAGATATTTTTATAAATATATAGTAACAAAATTTCTTGAATTAGAATACATTTAAAGTATTAAAAAAACTATTTTTCACAAGTCACATGTACAAAATGTACAATTGATGAAAAATACATAAAAAATGTGTTAAACCATCATAATGGATTATGTAATATTTAATCTAATTTTAAAATGTAATATTAAAACTTACAAAATTAAATGACATTACCAAATTTTGTTGAACATGGTTATTGTGTTTGTACATGCATGGGAACAGTCTTCAGCTATTGGTCGCACATTATGGCATTTGGTGACACCTTTTATACACTCGTGGACAAAAAAATTAGCACACCAAGAAGAAATCGTCAAAATGAAACGAAATTTTACATACGTAATGACTACCTTGATATAAGTAAATGATTAGAAAGGATAATTTATTTCAGAAAAAAGAAAAAGGATCATTCGTTTCAGAGAAAAGGCAAAAGAAAATGGAGGATTTAATTCCCTGTTGAACCCCCTCTAGCGCGAATACATTATGCAATATGATTGGGCATTGAGGCATACAAGTTCTGTGGGATGTCTTGAGACATTTCGTTCCATATTTGCTGTAATCTTGTCTCTAGTTCGTTCAAACTCATGGGATACCCATCTCGCCGTCCCAAATGATCCCAGATTTGCTCGATTGGAGACAAATCTGGGGATCGGGCAGGCTAAGGAAGGGCAGTAACAGTGTGAAGACAGTCTTGTGACACCCTTCCTGGGAGACGTTGCATGAGTGGCAACACATGTGGTTGCAGGATGTCGTGGACATACCGCTGGGCTGTCATGGTGCCACAGATCAATACTAGGGGTGAGACTATGTAATGTAGGTAATGGCACAATTGCTGTGGGAGTGGTGTGTCACTGTAAAGCAAAGGCAGGATTGAGGCATTCACCGCCGGACCTCCACACATGAACACGATGGTCATCTCTGCTGAGATTGAATCTGGATTCAACACTAAAGACAACCTCGTTCCATTCCGTTGCAGTCCAGTCTCCTTGTATGCGGCACCACTTCAAATGGAGGCATCAGTGGGTGGGTGTCAAGGGCAGCACACGTAATGGGCATCGCAATCCCAAGTGTCCTTCAGCCAGGCGCTTTCATATGGTTCAAGAAGACACAGGGCTACCTGTGCCTGGTTGGCGGCCGATGAAGCAGTTGGTTGTATGCATGCATTTCTTACGATGTGGCGGTCTTCTCGATGACTGGTATTGTCAAGGGCGTCTTGAGCCTGGTCTTCGTGTAAATGACATCTTTTGGATCCACTGATCCCAACACTTCCTCACAACACAATCAGAGCGACCTAATTGACAAGCTACTCGCCTAGCTGACCACCCAGCTTCCATCATGCCGATGATTCTCCCCCTCTCAAACTGCAACAGCTTCTCATATTGTCTTCCAAAACGGCGTAATGGCATGTCTACCTCAGCTCTTTCTTTGTAAATGATTCAGCACACTGAAACAAGTTTTAGTTACCTGTTTTATATTCCACGGAGAGCGACGTTAAATGCCTTCTACCAGCTATACGTAATGCACAATCATACTGCATTTCTAATCATTTGCATATCTCCCCCACATGTACCTTCATACCAATTTTCATTATGATCCCGCAATTATTTCTTGGTGTGTTAATTTTTTTGTCCATGAGTGTATTTGACAAATTGATCAACGGTATAATGCATAATGTGTCAAGACTTTATCTAGTTTTTAGTTTAGTACACTAATTTCATAACACGTTTATGAAACATTTACATTTTGATTATTTTTTAAAAGAGATACTTTTTAAGTATGCTAATGCTTAAGTATTGTATTAAGATGTAAAGGTAACATTTTTTGAATTTTTAAACCATAGACATCATTAAATAAATTTAAAAATTGTGCTTTATTTTCAAGAAGAGATATTTAAACTTTTTCATTTACAGGGAACTCCCTAAAGAGGAAATTTACCTGAAAGAAACAAAAGATAAAATTAAAAGAGAATCAAAGAAATCCAAGAAGAAGAAAGAACATAAAAAATATCCTATACCAACTCCAGAATCTTTTCAAGTACCAGAAAGGTGAGGACTTCCTTTTAATTTTTTTAATTAAGATTTTTAAGTTTATTTGAAAAATATATTGGTGATGAAAGATTGTTTAATTAAATAGCTCACTATTCTGAGAAAATCATTTTATTGCCGGATAAGCCTTTTTAGTTGTATTACAATTTTGCAATTTTTTTAAGAATGAAATAAAGGCCATGTTATTCTTCAGTATTTATTAGCTGAATATTTGTATTATTATTGTAAACTTTATATTAGGTACAGTAATACAGAAATTTAAAATATGTGTGTGTGATCAAAGATATGCAATCATCTTGTTTGTTTATTTTAAAAAAATTTTATTTATTATTTTTTAAACATTTTTGAAATTTGTCTGTTTGATTCAAAATATCCATGTTTGATTTTTTCTAAATTTAACAGTAAAATTTGAAAACAGTTTGAAAATTATATTAATTTTTTAAAATTATTTCTTCAGTATTTCATTTCTGATGTGAAAATTGATTTAATGACAATGTAAGTGCAATACTAGGTGAAAATTTGCAATAGTTGATAGATTTATATATCTGTGCTTTGAGGTGTTCACATTAATAACAATATCACATCTTAAATACAGAGGAGAATTGGTGCTACCAATAGATGCTTTTATGATCTAAAGAGGTGTATTTAAAATCAAATTTAATGTAGGGGACACAGTATGATTCAATTGACAAAAATCGGTCAAAAAAAATCAAATCTAATTTTTTTGTTGTTGCTTAAACTATCCTTTATATACTTTACTATAATCTCACAAAATTTGAAAGCTCTGAGTTTATAAAAAACACAGAGTTATGATAACTTTTAGGTTTGTTTTTATTAACATCCCAAAGGCAAATAAAAAATTTAAACTGACATAACTCAGAAAGGTAAAATTTCTAGTTTGTCTTTTAAAATGCTACAACTTTTTTCTTATAGTACCAAGTGCTTTAATATTTTTTCTTATTATCGCTAATAATACATGCAACAAAAGTTGGTATACATTTTTGAATCAAAGCAATATTTATTTTTTTAAAAATAGAATTTATGCATATTTTAAGGAATTTTCAATAAGCATTCTTTAAAAAAAGATTGTATGAATGTCAATCATGTTATCACAAAACGCATACCAACTTTTGTTATACATAGCATGATGTACTAATAAATCAGATTTCATGTATGTAAATCATTTTTTGTTTGAGAAGTAGCATTTTAAAATCACTTCATACATTTTTTCCCTTGAAAAATTAAATGGTTAGCTTTTTATTGTATTTTGAGCACACACACACATAAAAAATCTGTTTTACATAATAAATACACATAAGGGGGGGAACCAAAAATTTTTTGAAGATCATTAAATTAAAAAATCATTAAATTAATCATGTCCCCTTAAAAAGAAAACTAATCTAATTTACAAATGTCTAATTAGACCTATACTCACATACTCATCAGAAACTCAGATAATGACACTAAATGATGAAAAAACTCTTGGTGCCTTTGAACGTTGGATGAGCCATTTTTGGAATTCAAGTTGATAGCATTTGGCATAGACACTCAAATTTTGAACTCTACCATACCTTCAGGGAAAATACCTTCATTGTCACATATATGAAAATCCAAAGAATTAAAGGGCTTTGAATTATTAGAATGAACAAAGAATGTTCAGCTCTGAAAATCTTTTTGACCAAACCCACTGGAACAAGAAATTGGGTCGACTCAACCTCAGGTGGGTTGGACTACCTAAAAAGAGATTTCATTACCCTAAGAGTGACTAATTGGAAGATCATGGCCAAAAAAGAAAGGCCTGGTGAAAAATACTTTAGAAGGTCATAGTCCACATGGGGCTGTTATGCCATTGAAAAAGAAGAATGTTAGTGCAATACATCTTTGCTTTGAAAGATAGTAATTAACTCTATTTTAAAATCTTTTTATGTTGTATTTTCTAAAGAATAAAATGTATTATTATCATTTAGAAAAGGAAGATTTTATGCTATATAAATTGACCCTAATTTTCTATTATTTAATTTATTTTCTGATCTGCTGATTTGAACATTACTGTAATGCACAAATAATTTAATGCAGCTATTAATAATTTTTCTTTATAAATTTAATTAACATTTTACAATTTTTTTTTCAGAAGCAAACATGATGTCGAATGCTAAAAAAAAACATTAAACATAATTTGAAGTTACATTCATTACATTCTTTGATATTGAGTAATGTACATTTATTGTAAAATCCGGTGTATAATGTGCACTCGTACATTAGAACTGCAATTTTTAGTTTTAAGTTACGTTCCCCATATAACGCCCACCCCCTTTTTTTACGAAGAAACTTGAAATGTACATATGCAATGCTCGTACCTTTTGAAGTCATTGATTCTAGGTCTTATTGCAGGCTTTTGAAAAAATAGTATACTTCTAGAAATACAATCCTTTTAAAGTTCAAAAGAAATGTCATTTCTTTTTTAAAAAAAGTATTTTTATATATGTAGTAATCTAATTTTTTTTCTGTGCTTATCTTTTTAAATTTTTCAAGCTCTTATTTTTATACCCGGCGTATAACGCACACCCGTTAGTTTCGATTTTATTTTTTGTGTTAAAAGTGCGTGTTATATGTTGGGTTTTAGAGTAATAAAACTTTTTTATTAGTCTTATTAAATACAATTTAATTTGGTATTTGTTTGATTATATTATCCAACCTGATACACACTGAAAAAAGAAATAACTAAATTGATTGAAGAACAATGGTTGACTAACATTTTTTGGTTAATTATACACACAACTAACAAACCATAAAATAAAAATCATAGAAATTACTTACATAATTTGTAAGTAAATTATGCTGCATTTAGTTTAATGATAAAATATTTTTTTGTTGTAAATATGAATCAAAAGAAATTGAAGTTAAGAATAGAATCCAAGTTTAACAATTGGGTGTGATTTTAACTTTATTACTCATTCATTTACATTGCATTAACAAGGAATAATTTCAGAGTATGAGAATAGTAATAAAACTTTGAAGGCAATTTGAGAATACTTTATAGATCACATCATGTCTTATTTTACACTGAACATCAATTAAATTCAAAATAGGTATTTGTGTGTCTAGCTTCTAATTCCAGCTTGGTGACAATAATCTTAGCATGGATTTGACAAGACACTGGATGTGTTGGGATGTACCCCAAACCTCTTGACAATCTCTTGCAGTTCACAAAAATTTGATTAAATAGGGTCAGGAGACTAAGCATCTCTCATTGGCATCCCAGATGAAAGAAATTGATCCCCAATGAAATCAAATTACCTAGATGATCAGAGGCAATGGCATAACGGAGAATAGTAGCCCCCAGCTGCAAATTCAGGTTTCGAGCCCTAAGCCCAAATAAGCTCTTTTGTGTCAGTCAAGCTTTGGGCCCCCTAGAGTCCCCCTTCCCCCCACAATGCAGGAGTGTACTTTATGTCACTGATCAGAGAAGCAGTATAATGTCAAAAGAATTTTATTCTATAGCCATCATGATATTGCTCCTCTATCCAGATACAATTACAAAGGGATGACATAGTACATTATTTTACTGAATGACAAGGTTTGTAATGAGATGCTGAAGCCATACTAAGGGCAGAACAGGGTCATCAAGGATATTGAAGTGACATATATCTGTGTGAGACAGTGTTATAGTGTTATCCTGCATCTACTTTCATATTTTTGCTTTTTGATGTGTAATTAGCAGTAGTACCCTCAAAAAATGATAGTTTATATAACCCATAACAATGAGGAGATTTTGAATTATGTGATATGGATACTTTTTTGTACACCAGTATTAAATTTTCATGTGGTTTCTTGCATAATGAACTATCTATTTGCTATTATGATGTCAACCAGCTGACAGTGATCCTGCTCATCCAAACTCTGTTGTCCTCAACATATGACCCTTCTAGAAATGATTTTACTGAATTTGACAGACTTGTAACTCAGTGATTTGTTGAAATCACATAGCCTGCATTTCTTTCAAGACAAAGTGACCAATTTGTCAGGACTGACAATTTATCCTGTTGTTGTTGTTTCTAATGCCACCTGTCTGACATAGTCAGATCGAGGCCCACGAAATTCATCATGGCATGGGGCTAGAGGTAGGCCTGTCGTTGGCCTTGAGCACCATACAGGTGACAGTACGATTTAGCTCGGTGAAATTCCCTGAAGGGATGATAGATGGCGACACCACCTATCTCCACCTCCACAATTTCTGCATGGAAACTGAAGGGGAGGGAAATATTCTCTAGTCCCTGCGCTCGTGACTCAGCCCACAAGACTACGAACCCACTGATTTAAAGAGCACGTACTCTGTGTGTACTTTGAGGGTATTTGGTGGCATCGGGCATCAAACCCAGGCCTTCTGGTCTGGAGTCCGATGCTATAACCACTAGGCTACCCACAGCCGACAATTTATCCTTAATCAAATATGCTTAGATCTGTCATCTTACCCATACTGTATTCGACAGTTATTGATTCTTCTATCACTCTTATAATGTTGGATAGTATTTGTTTTCTATTTAGATTGTTGCCTTCTATGTCACATTTGTTGGATACAGTTCAATTGTTCTTTAATGTATTTATGATCATTTATTAATTTTGAGGGAAAAAACCCAAAGACTGGATATTTCAGTTTAGTATGTATAAAACTCTCTTCTTAAAGAAAATATATTTAATTATATGTTTTTCTAGTACCAAAAAAAAAACATTGCTGTACCTATGATTAAATTAAGATCAGAACCACTAATGTCTCCCATGATATTTTTTAAATTTGTAAGCTATTTAATAATTCTTATTTTAATTTGATGTTTTGTTTCAGTGTGAGGTAGAAAGCTAGTTGCTTAAGATTGCTGTTTTTTAATTTTTAATTTGTACTGAAGGCAAATATATGTATATATATACATACATAAAATTATAATATAAACAAATTTTTATTTGTTTGTTATTATTTTATTTTTTTATAAATTTAAACATATTAAAGTTTTACAAATGTCAAAAGTATAAAATTTTATTATGGAAAAGAAAATCTTTTTCTAATTATATTTAGTTTTCATTTT
Organism: Trichonephila clavipes; assembly: GCA_019973935.1. Classification (NCBI taxonomy): domain Eukaryota; kingdom Metazoa; phylum Arthropoda; class Arachnida; order Araneae; family Nephilidae; genus Trichonephila; species Trichonephila clavipes. The sequence goes on from BMAU01015515.1 coordinate 16,673, forward strand.
TCCTTTATACAATTATTTTCTCAATCTTTTAAACTTATGTAATCGGTTACAAATTTAATTTAGGAACTGTGAATATGTTATTTTATAAATAAGAAATTTCAATATGTTTTTTCAAATACTTTTCATTTTTAAAAAAATCTATTGTTATCTTAGCATTCTTCTAGCTTATTTGAATTGTTTTCCAGTTCTTTGAAATATAAAACTTTTATATTATGTATTTCTTAAAATAAAAATATAATATGAGAATCGATACCTTTTTCATAGTTTAGCATTTTGAAATGAATAATAATCAATGTTTTGTAAGTTGAATCACATTTAATTCTCATCTTCAGTTGATCAAATAAAGAAAATTATTGTTTCCCTTTGCAATATTTCTTTTTACTGTATTTTGTTTCTTATTTTTAGTGATTCAATTAGAAGTCAGTTAAACAAGAAAACTTTTATTGAAGAAACTGGATTGTCTTTTGAAAGAGCTTTCAGAGTTGATCCAAAGGGTGATTTTGAGAACAGATACTATGAACATCTGGAACAGAAACATATAGCTAAATATAAAGTTTATCCTAGAATCCCCATTGGTTGCAAATTAGAAGAGCAAAGTTTATGGATTCAGCCTCTTCCCAAAATAGATGTACCTCGTTATTTTAGTAAGAAAGCCAGGAAACTTTTGTTGAAAACAGTTGGTGAAAGTGAAAATTGTACACTCACGAAACCTGAAGTCTCAGATAACATATTTAGTTATATTCCTTTGGAATCAAAAAGTTCAAAATCTTCTAATTCTGCTCATAATTATATAAAAGCCAATTTTGATGGTGTTTCAACATCCTGGAAAGCAGAATTTCTTAAAGCTCCTGAAGTAAAAGAAGATAATTTTAATGAAAAACAAATTGACTCTGAATTAAATCTGGAATTGAAGCATAAAACAACTTTATTTAATAAGAAATTATCAGAATCACCTAACAATATTCAGCTGTGGTTAGATTTTGTGGATTTTCAGGAAGAATTGTATTACTCTCAAAAAATGGAAGAAGCAAATAAAGCTTTGCCTGAATCTTATCTTACAGAAAAGAAAGTTGCTATTTTAGACAAAGCCTTGAAACATAATCCACAAAATGTACAGTTGAATATTGCAAAATTGAATTTGTGTCGAAGTCTTTGGACAATTGATACAGTAATAAGGAGTTGGGAACAGTTGATATTCTTATACCCTAATAATGCTCAAATTTGGAGAGAATATACAATTTTTGTCCAAACAAACATAACATATTTTAATACTACACGTTTGTTGAAAGTTTTTAGGAAATGCATAAAAACTTTATCAGATCTTAGTGAAGGTGTTATGCAATCCCATGAGGCTCCTCCTGATATCATTGATATTATGATTGGTATGTATTCCTTTTGAATTAATTTATTAGTGCAATGATTAATAGATATTTTGTTTGCTAATAATTATATTAAAAACTAGCCATTACCCACCTTCTTCACTGGGTATTTCACGATATATAGTATAAATGTATACTGTTTACATATATATGAATTATTGATATCTAGCATTAAGAATTCGATATTGTATTGAAAAATATATTTATAGCTGTAACTCTCGCCTCTTGATATAAGGACATAAATTATAATATCTAATTTCCATTTATATCTAAAATAGAAGTAGAAAGATTTTTTGCGCTCACTCTTAACCTAATAATCAAGTGGATTTCCACCAAAGCAACTTTCAGTGGATCTCTACTCCATAAAATAAACATGCGTGCTAAATTTTAAGTCTAAATCAAACAGAGCAAAAACGGAATTTTTATCATCAACACCTCGTTGAGAGCATTCGTAGTGGATTCTAATTCAACAAAAGAAGCATGCAAACCAAATTTTTATATTATAGACTTAGCAGTTCGAAAACAGGAATTTTGTCTACCAATACGCCCCAATAATTCTCCCCACTTCCCCATGGAGTTGGTTTCCGCAAAATCCATTCTTAGTGGAACTCTATTCAACTAAAGAAACCTGCTCAACAAATTTCAAGTAAATGGGTTAAATTCAAAAACAGGAATTTTTCTATAACACGCCTTAATCCCTCGCAACCCCACTCCTTTGGGGGTCCGTTTTCGAAAAACTCTTTGTAAAAGGAACTTTATTCCATGAACGAAACATACCTTCTAATTTTCAAGCAGGTGGGTCTATTAGTTGAAAAGCGGAAATATTTATCTATTACGCCCCTTAATCCCCCTCAGTCACCCTTGGGGATCAATTTCCCCCAAAACTATTTTGTAGCGGATCTCTACACCATGAAAGGAATCCACTTACCAAATTTTAAGTCTGTACGTCTAATAGTTTAAAAATGGAAATAATCATATATAATGCCCCTTAAGCCCCCATAACGCCACTTAAGAAGCGATTTTCACAAAACCCATCTTATAGCGGATCTTTACTTAATGAAGGGAATCAGCTTACACAATTTCACGATTTTACGCCTAATAGTTTAAAAAATTAGTTAATTGCCTATAACGCCCCTTAATTCTCCTCAAACACTACTTGGGGGGTCGATTTTCACAAAACCCATTTTGTAGCTGATCTGTACTCTATGAAAGGAATCCGTTTATCAAATTTCAAGACTGTACGTCTATTAGTTTAAAAATGGAAATAATTATCTATAACGCCCCTTAAGCCTCCGTAACGCCACTTAGGAAGCGATTTGTACAAAACCCATCTTATACCGGATCTCTACTCAATGAATGGAATCTGCTTACTCAATTTCAAGATTTTATGTCTAATAGTTTAAAAAAGGAATTAATTGCCTATATATAATGCCCCTTAATTCTCCACAATGCCACTTGGGAGTCAATTTTCACTAAACCCATTTAGTAGCAGATATCTACTTAATGAATGGAATCAGCTTACTTAATTTCAAGATTTTACGTCTAATAGTTTAAAAAAGGAGTTAATTGCCTATAACACCCCTTAATTCTCCACAACGCCACTTGGGGGTCGATTTTCACAAAACCCATCTGTACTCTATGAAAGGAATCCGCTTATCAAATTTCAAGACTGTACGTCTAATAGTTTAAAAGTGGAAATAATTATGCATAACGCCCCTTAAGCGCCCTCAATGCTCCTTGGAGGTCGATTTTCGTAAAAATCATTATGTAGGGAATCTCTACTTTATGAAAGAAATCTGTGTACCAAGTTTTTCAAGACTGTACATCTAACAGTTTAATAATGGAACTAATTATCTTGAACGCCCCTTAAACCCTCGTAACGCCCCTTGGGGTTCGATCTTTGCAAAGTCCGCTCTTAGCTGATGTCTACTCCATGAAGGGAACCTACCTACCAAATTTCAAATCTGTAGGTTTAATAGTTCAGGAGATATTGTGATTAGTCAGTCAGTCAGTGAGTGAGTCGCTTTTCTCCTTTATATTAAAAATTTATAGACTCGCACACACATTTTGTGTTCTAGATATTTTAGAAATTATTTAAGAATACATTTTATCTGAATCAATTACAGTTAATAATGATATTTTACTTCTGTTTTATTACTACATTTTTCACTTAATTTTTAATTAAAAAATGATAAAAAATATAATATAAAAAAGTAAAAGTTTCATTTTTTAAAAAAATATTCAAAGATGTGAAATTTGTTAGTAACGGTATATGCAGGATTAAATTTATTCAGATTTTTTTAAATCTCTAAATCTAAAAAACCTGAAAATAAAGTAGTAATATAACTTTGTTATTTGAGCAATATGGTGAGTATAAAAAGAATGTGTGGGGAAAAAAGTGGAATTCCTTAAACCATTCTATGTTCTGATTAATTTTAAAACTAAAGTTTAAAAAATCACCATATTTATTGAATAAATTTATTATTAGTATATAATCTTAAAAAAATTCATTATATTCATTATTTGTAAACTTTAATTTCCTTTTTTCATTATTTTTCATTCTTCTATAATTTTTCTTAAAAAAATAGAACAATTCCTAAATTTTAACTAAATGTTAATTATCAAGTTCGTATGAAAATGGTAAATTATACACATAGAATAAAACTTATAACAAATTAGGATACAAATGGGAACAAATAATGAGTTTATTCATTACCTGAAAATAAAACTTAAGTGATACAGACTCTAAATTCTTATTAAAAGGTAATGAAGATTTAATAAGTTTCTTATTTCTTTTAAAATTCTTTCCATTACATTTTTAGTTATTATGAATTGCTAAGTAGTATTCTTTAAAATTAATATTATATGATACTTTAATTAGTAGTAACAAATATGTATAATAATTTGAAAAGTGAGAGAGCTTAGGAATTCACTCTTTTTATATTTTAAAGATAATCATTTAAAAACTTTTTTTCCAGATATCTTTGCTCAGTTATGTTTTGTTCTGAAAAGTTGTGGTTTCACAGAAAAAGCAATTGCTGCATATCAAGGTCTCATTGAGTTCAATTTGTTTGGTTTGTCGACTACCGAATCACTTTCTGTATCCGAACAAATACCCTGCTTGGAACCTTTTTGGGACAGTGGTGCACCTCGTTTTGGAGAAGATGATGCTATTGGATGGTCTGAAACTATTGAACAAAAGAAGATTTCTTTCAATAAAATTGTTACTCAGTCAGGTACAAATAGTTGTGCTGTATTTTAGTTAATTTATTTTTTTTACAAAATACTGAGAAATCATTAAAAAAATTCTTATTATATTGAAAAAATTTTAGTGGTAAAGTTATATATTTCTCTCTCACTCTTTCTTTTATACTTATAGCCTTATGAATCATATTTATTAAGAGAACATAAGGTAATTATGCTGATCATCAATGATTTTTAAGTTGAGCAATTAAGGGACAAACTGGTCAGCATATGGTGCTAGGATAACTAAATTTAACTCAGTGGTGCGACAGCCTGTGAGGGCCAAGGCCTACTGTGCCCAACTCAGTACATGTCACCTTGGGCCCTGAGGTGCATGAACAGATGTTCCAGTCAGGTGGTCAGCCTAACATGAAACCCCCAGTGTTAAGTTCCCAAACAAGCTTGGTACTCATTTTATCAACACACTGAAGAGATGAAAGGCTAAGTTGACCTTGCCCAGATCGGGGTTCGAACCTCGGACCTGTGGTGTGGAAGCGCGATGCACTAACCATTCAGCCACTGGGCTTCAGGCTAACTAAGCTTCTGTATATTATTATTTAATTTATTTTTTGAATGTACTTAATCTTACATTATTTGACATCCTGTTTGAAAAGGTATTGTTTAAAATCAGTATATTTTATTAGCTCATGATTTAATCATCCTTTCTGAAATAGACAAATCAATCCAATTTCTTTGTAAAATAAATGATTTGGTATTTCTAAACTTACATCACATATTTTGTTTGTGGATTTTTATTATTACTTTAATTTTTCTCCCCTTATTCTGTCTGAAGGGGTAGTTGTTATCTGTTTTCCTATTTCCTTTAAAGTTGTATCAATGCATAAAAGTTTCTATCCTTCTTTCTTTTTTTTTTTGAATGTCAGTTTATTTTTCTAAAACTGCTTGAAAAGTAATTATTATAATTATATTTAAAAAAATATTTTACTTAAATTACTGCATATTAGTTTCCATTATATTTGATTTTCTGTTAAGTATCTTCTAATGTTACTATCATAAATTTTCATCATACAAATGATGAGTGTTGTTAGCATTTTAATTGCAATTTTTCTCTTTTATAAATGAAGAGCAGAAAGGGGACTTGGCTGAAAATCTCTCTGTAATTAATGCAATCTGTAGTACTGTTGCATCAGTCTGAACATGTGCTGAAATTAATACATTCCACAGATTTTTGATATAATTTAGTTGGTGTAACAAGATAAAGCAATTGTGTTTGTAAATGAAAGCTGGATTTCTCGGCTTAATAAACCCATGTTTGACATTTCAGTTGTGTTATTTTGAGGATAGTTATTAATGCTTGTGATACTTCCTGATATGTTCTGATTTTCATAAATCCTTGGATTTCTACTATTTTAAAGATTAGTTTCAAGTAATCCTTTAGTTAAATCTTTCATATATACATTAGCTGGGATTTTACTTAGAAGAAAGGGATGTGATTCTTTCTCATCTATAATAGTTAATCAAATAGTTTTGCATTAATGAAAACATTTAATATGTATATTGCAGATAGGAATTGTGCTTTGATATTGAGACACATGTAGTGTTTCCTACACTCCTCACTTAACTGTAACTGAGTGTGGCATACTTTCCCGCCTTCCTACCCCAACTGAAACTTGAGAACCCCGTACCAGGACATTTCTGTAAACAGGAAACGCAACAGACAGATGCAAGGTCTGTTGTCCGCATCACCTTCAAAGGTATAATTTTCATTTACCCACATTACTACTTTTAAGCGTAAATTTTAATTGTAAATATTTATTTTCTGTAATATAAAAACATATATACCATCTCCATCTCTGGCTGTTATGCAAACTCAACTAATGGCACCATTTTTATTTTTGGAGATGGTACAGATGTTTTTATATTACAGAAAATAAATATTTACAATTAAAATTTACACTTAAAGTAGCAATGTGGGTAAATGAAAATTACACCTTTTGAAGGTGCTGTGGATTGATGCGGACAAAAGACCTTGCGTCTGTCCATTGCGCTTCCTGTTTACAGAAATGTCCTGGTACGGGGTTCTCAAGTTTCAGTTGGGGTAGGAAGGCGGGAAAGTATGGCGCACTCAGTTACAGTTAAGTGAGGAGTGTAGGAAACAGGTAGAAATATAAGTATTTTTTCACTACAAGTAAATGACAGATTAAGAGATATTGTCAGTTAGCGCAAATTTTTATCTTTATTTCTATTTGAAGAATTAAGTTTGTTTTCAGTATTTAGGAAGGCCTTTGTTTTTTTCAATATAATATTAATTTCTCTTGTTTAGCTCCTGTTGTTAGTTTCCTATCACTCATAGGAGTTTCAAAAAAATTTTAACTGTCCTTTTACATTATAATTTCATTTATCATCTAAATTCAAAATCTTAAAAGACTCAAATGACTTGGTTTGGTGTGTATTTTTATTATTATAATATATATATATATATTCAAAGAAAATAAATAATAACTGGCATACTTATGTAAGTCATTTCAAAAATAGGAAGAAATAAAGAATGTTACTTCTTACCTAGAAGTAAGAAAATCAGAAAAAACAAGTAATATAAAAAAAATTTTAAGTCAATTTCTACTTAGATCAACAAAGAGAAATTTTATTTTAGCTACTTCTTATTAAATAGTTACAATTAATATAAATATGTATATACATAGGACAGAATCACAACATTAAGTGATAATTAATTTTTATTAATTATCATTCAAGTATCATATTGTCATCCAAAACAATCGTGTATGTAAAATTTCAGTTCAACTGAATGCTTTAAAACGTGAAAAAAAAAACCTTTTAAAGTTTTGACACAAGTCGCCAAATTGTCGCTAAGTCGCCAACGTGGCTGTATTTGTAATTCTTTAAATAATTAGTTTTAATCAATTAATTTTTATTAATTATAATTAAATTATTGAATTCTCATCCAAAATAATCATGTATATAAAATTTCAGCTTAATTGAGCGCTTTAAAATGTATTTTATTAATGATTGAAAATTCCACCGAGATAAATAAATATATAGAAAGTGCAAGCTAATAGTAGGAATTGGAAAAGAGAGAGAGTTAGGGGCTAATAATATAAAGAGGGTCAGTTTATTCAATCCACCAATCAAATATCAATCACCTTTCAGCTGTTTTTCAATGGTTTTGATTCACTTCACTTTCTTATGTTATTAAATATTTCTATATAAAGATTGAAACTTTCATGTTTGAAGATATTGTTAGCTAATGAGTTTTATAGATTTGCCTCAAGTTTAATTGTAATTAATTCTAAATATTAAAAAAAATTTTTCTTCTAATTTCTCTAGATTTAAGTAACATGGAGGATGATATTCTTTACCAGAAACTTCCAGAATGGAGGATCTGGCTGGAGTTTGAGAAACTCAGAGAAAGTCATTATTGGTTACCATGGAGACCTAATCCTGAATATGACCAAACTGCTGATGATATTGATGATCTGAACAGAATTATATCTTTTGATGATATTTCTCACTTTATTTTTCGCATTCAAAATGAAGAACACAAATTTTTGTTGGTGCATAATTTTCTTAAATTTTTAGGTTTCAATCCACACTTGTTTGGATGTAACAGCTGCTCTGAAAAGAAAATATACAGTCATATAGATATCAATAATTTTGATGTTATATCAAAGAAGTTAAGCAGTTCTTTATTTAGTAATAAAAACTCTAATCCTTTGTGTTTTAAAAACAGAATTTGGAACACAGAAAATGTAAATTTTATAAAAAATGTCTTTTCACAAGCAAGAGGAAAATTCTCTTCTGAATACAGAGTTTTGCTGTCTCTTATGTATTTGAAATATCTTCAGAAAGTTGCTTTAGAATGTGATATTGAATCTGAAAGCATTGAGAATGCAAAGAAATGTGCCAAAAGCATGTTACAAGAGTCTGAAAATCGCAATTGTTTATTGCTATGGTATGAGTATATTATAATTGAATCTTGCAGTAGCTCAAACAGGAAGGCTAAAAAGATTGCTGAAACATTATTTTCATCAAGTAGCTCTGCAGTTATCAGTGGAACAATGCCATTGAAAGAACTGTGGTATTTTGCTCGATCTTGTATTGATTTTAGCTTAAATCTTCAAGAAAATTGTGCTCCTGATAATGAACTATTTTCTAAAAATGAAATCATTTGGCTCTTAATACACATAGGTAGTAGAGAGAAATATTTACCTTACTCTAATGAGTTGATAAAGCCAACTCAAATTTTGAAAACTGCTTCAGGGTTTAAATATTTCTTAAATGAAGAGCTTTCATTAATAGTAAATATTAAATGTAACTTATGTTACTGTTTAGACCCATATGCATATTCAATCATTGACTGTTTAAGATGTTTTGCCTTTTTTCAGTATTTTACTCAGGGTCTTGATGCAGCAATTCTGGTATTCAAGGAACTGTCTGAAAGTGTGAACGAAAAAGTTACAGATGCTTATAAAAGGTAATATTTGAAAGTTATGTTTTTTTTTAATAGGAACTAAAGCATAATATTCAATAAAAAGTAAAATATATTTTTGAATATATTAATACGATTTTCTCTATTTCAATAATCGCCTACTGTCATTAGCACTTTCTTATAAAATGAAATTTTTTACCCTGTTTTTTTTTCCCACCATGATATCACATTCAAAACAGGAATACCTAAAATTGAATTTAAGTTTTGGGAATTCCAAAATTAAATCAAATTATCCTCCATCCCCTAAGAAAAACTATAAATTTCATCAGATAAGTTCATAATGAAAAATTCAATTCATCGATTTCCAGAAGAAAAAGTGTCATAAAATGAAATTAAAAGTATATGCAAACAAAAAATTTTCTTGAAATTACATTTATTTATTCTCAAATACCCCAGAACACTAATTTATGTTATATTTAGTAATGTACAGATTTTTTTCATATGATATATTTACTATTCAAAAACAAGCCTAATCTCTGCAGGAATATTATCTTTTTTTCAATGATTTTTTTATAGCAAAAATATAATTTAGAAAAATCTTAATTAGGGTAACAGAACACCTTCAAAGAAAATTTTTGGAATTAATCTGAATTTTGCCTGTAAATGCATATTTTATGACCTTATGGGTCTTTAAAATCAGAAAAACATCCAAGTAAAATTTTGTTAGTTTACATTTTTACTGTCAAAGGGGTATTTTATAAAAAAAATAAGCAAAAATAAGACCTTACGCAAAACATGATAACTGAAAGTAAAATAAATATATTGACATTTTGTAAATTGAATAATATGGCATACAACCTTATCTTGGGAATAGATATTTTGGTAATATAGCCATTACATGGAAAGCTATTGTGTTTTGAGCTTCTGAATGTTGAAATTTTCTTTAAAAGCTGTTGTAATTTTAATTTTATTGCTATATAATAAAATTTCTACTCAACATAAAATCTTAAGAATGGTCCATTCCCTGTATAAGTTTTTAAAAAACATGTACATAAAATTTTTATTTAATTCAAGCATAGCATTTTGAAATATTGTGTTTTGCGGTAAGAAAAAATGTTCACAAATTTAAAAAGAGTTAGTTTTTATGTCTCCTAAGTTTGTTTATATATGTTGGTTAAATTGAAATTCTCTATTTATGTTCATGTTCTAAATGTTATATTTAATGAAAAAAGCAGCTTTAAATTTTGTATTAATTATTTTTTTTTTTATTTAGGTACATTCTAGAACAAATTTGTGTTTCACAAGCTGAATTACTTAATTTTCATACAAGAAATTCAACTGTTTCTATCAAACCTCTTCTACTTTATTTGTACAACTCTGTGAAACAATATCCAAATAATATCAAATTGTTACACATCTTAGTGAGGTGGAAAAGTGCTTCTGCTGTTGTTGGTCCTACTCGAAGGTAAATTTAGCCATAATATTTTTTACTTCCATTAGCCAAGTCATTGAAAGCATTTCTTTCATAAACTTATTTCTGGCAATTCAAACTCATTTCTTTTGATTTTTTATTAATTCATATTGTGTTTTCTAATATATACTATTTTTCATTCCATTAGATATTTACATTCATTATAATTTTTCATTTTTAGATTTTTTTGCAACATTTTAAAAGAACCATATAAAGCTGATCCTGTTACATGGATTTTTGCTTTAGCTTCTGAGCTATCAATATCCTATTCCATTTCTGTTTGGAGTAATTCAAATTCAGATATGCAGTTATTTGGTGAGAAATTTTTCTTTCTCTTATCTCTTTAATAATGAATATTTTTGAAACTTTAACTTTTTATATTTGTATTAATGCTAGTTATAATTTTAAAAAAATTTGAAATACATGAAAAACACAAAGCAAACAGGAGCCTATTTAGTCATGCATTAACCAAAGCAGTTTAAAAATTCAAAGTATTTTCCTTTTTAATGTATCACATCTCATCCACAGCATATTTTTTTGCGAGTCGTAGTAACATTTTCTGATGAGAATAATCAATTTTTTTTATACTCAAAATTGGTCGTTTATCCAAAGAAGATGGGTTAAAGTTGATTGGGTTTTTATTTTTTATAGGGGATTATTTTCTCAAAATAAATCTCCATTATAAAAATCAAAATTTAAACTCTGTGATAAGATAATCATTTCGGGATAGTTATTTGTATGATAAATTTTAGTATTTAAATATGTCATATTTTAGTATGTCAAAATTCAAATATTTAACCAATTTTTATTTACTGATAATGTTAATATTTAAATGCATATTCATTTAAAATCATTTTATTAAAAATAATTTTTTTAACTCTTTCATTTAAAACGAAAGTTCTTATAGAGATCTGATGAGAAAAAAATAATTCAGCATTTGAGGTAATTTAAAAACATTTTATGCTATTGTTGGTTTAGATTCATATTTTCTCCTTTACAGAAGCCCCTCCATCAAGTACAGGCATTAAGTGGAAAATCCGATCAATTTATGAAAAAGCTTTAAATTCAGCATCATGTGCTAATATTCCTATTTTGTGGCGATCATATATGAAATTTGAGGCAGGTTTTCTAGAAGTTCTTACATTCAGATTGATATAAAATTATATGTGAAATATTTATATGCTTTAAAAATATTTGATATACATATTTATTCAAAATAATACTCCTTTTCAATTATATAATTTTGTTTTTAATATCTATTAATTATTCATTCGTGTGTGATAAGCTAATGAAATATCTTCCAACTCTAGTTTATATTTTCAAGTTTATTAATTGTAATTAATAACCTTTACGGTTATATCAAATAATTAAAAGTGATAAATGCATTAATATTTTACTAATAATTATAATACTGAAGAAGTTATGTTCAAATTTGATATAATATATATTTTTTTACAAATTTTATTTTTTATTTCAATATTTTTCTTTAAAAAATAAAATTAAAATTATCATAATATCCAAACCAAAATATTTCAGATGATAAACAACGAAACTGAAAAGTGCAAAGGTATATATCACAGAGCTCTACAAAATTGTGGATGGTCCAAGGTATTTATCAATATAACTACATTATATTAGAAATTTTAACCTTGTAAGATATTTATAACTTGAAAAATTCAAGTGTAAAAGGTGGTGAGCATTGCAGAAAAATTTGATGTTATATTCATCACTTTTTATCCTTAAACACATTTATAAATTAAAATAAAATTTCACTAATGCACAATGACATTCTTTTATCACTGTACGATCTCAATAAAAAATTGGAAATAATTAAATTTTTACATTTATTTTTCAGAACTATCATTATGAGCATATCATTTACACCTATTCTTTTAATTTGTATCTCATTTTATGTTTTTTCTACTCTACATTACTGCAGGTATTGTGTAACAGAGTCATTGATTTTGTCAATTTAGTAAAATTTTGAATTGGAATTTTTAGAATTATCAATGATTTCATTTCATACTGTTTATCAACATATTTGTTTTTGATTAAAAGTTAGTAACTCAGGCTAAAATTTAATAAGAATTTGTTAAAATGTTTTTCAGAGAAAAATTGAATTTAGCAGAGAATTTAATTAAAAAACATCTTTTTTTCACTACAAAGCAATGTGAAAATGCATCCTTTAATGAAATCTATTTTATAGTTTAGGAAACATACTTTTGAAATATAAATATTTCACTTAATAGGGATATCAAAATTATGATCCATTTGTTGTATTTGAAGAAGTTTGCTGATGTATTATTAGTTTATTTTATTGACATTATTTCCATTATTATTTTTGTTCATAATAATGAAAATTATTTGGCATGTTTTTTTTATCAATCTTTAGAATTTTCTTAAGTTATGCTTTGTAAGTAACACACTGTATCTATTTTGTTTTATATAATATATGGATGACTATTGTGAATGTAAAATGTCTTCCATCTTTTTTTATACACACAGGTATACTAACTATGTAAAATTAGAGATTTATACATTGAATAGTATAATCTACAGAAATATATTTTATTTGTAATGACTATGCAAAAACAAATGTTTTGAAATATCTTAAAGAGATGTGTCTCAATCCTCAAATTAGATGAAAATTATCTTAACCCTTACTTCGTTTAGGTTTTGCTGCACAAATCTTCCCCAGTGTATGTTAGCAATAGTGACGAATTTAGCGGACTGTAAACAATTGTAGTTTAAGACTAAAAGGTTTCGGTTTCGAATTGCTGTCTGTTGAAAGAAAATTGATTCAATGATAAGTCCAAGTTTAATTTGATATAATTGGATATATTTCAACGCTGAAGAACATTTCAATATGATTAGAATAGTTCACATGTAATAATGTACGTAGTTCACAAGTATTAGCATTTCGACATAAGAATACTTCACAATAGAATGTTTCACTAAAACGAGTGTTTGCATCTTAAGAAAGATACATGCACTGACTGTTGCCACAAGACTCCTTCTAAATAGAAGTGTTTCACTGCAACAGCGCTACCTAACAGCTTTTACTATTCAACACCCAGGTTGGGTTTTTTCGCTTCCCCCAAGGCACATTTTTTTTAAGAGAGTGTAATTGAGGAAGCGTTCCCCCCCCTAGAAACCCGAGTTAAGTATAGTTATTTAACCTTAATCAAAATCAAAATAAATCATAAATAATATATAATGAATAATTTATACTAAATAAATAAACTATTTTTTTAAGAATGCATATATATTTACATAATACACAGATTGTTGTGTTTAGAAATTAACTAAGATTTTCTCGGGAACAGAAGACAATTTTATCCATTTTCCCACATCATCCATATTATTGACTCATCCTCACTCTCTGAATTTATAGTAGTAAATGATTTATTGTCACTATCATCACTTGACACTTTACTCGCCTTTAGCAGTCAAAAGCCTGAAACTGATGCCATTTCACTCTGAAGTACTAATTCTCGTGAAATATTGTATTCGAATCTATCATTCAATCTCGGGCTTCCCTTTTGTTAAAAGAAATAATTACTTTGGAATGTGATACATGCATTTGAAACAGTGCAAAATTTAGATGGACATGTGCAATGTGTTCATAAATATTGAGGAATAGATTGAGAAGAACATGCTCAGCATGTTTGTAACCGCCTAAGGGTTCAAAAGATAATCTTCAAAATGTATATTCTGTAATAAACATATTTTATTAATACTGAATAAAATTCTTAATATTTTATTTTAATAGAAATTTCATGCATCCTGTATATTATTTTTTAGGAACTAATTTTGGATTGTGTAGAATATTTCCCAGATGACCTGAAACAAATACTTGACTTTGTGGAAGAAAAAGTTATTCGTATACATACACCTATAGAAGAAATTAATCTTTTGGTGAAACATGTAGCTCAGTTATAAATTTAAAAACTGTCTGCAATTTATATTTTTTATTAAAATGTTAATAGTGTATATATGTATTATACAAAAGCATTTTTATTTTACTATAAATTATACAATATTTATTTTATTTTGTCTTTATTGAATAATAATAAAAACACTTTTGTGTATAGTTTTACTTATTATCAACATCTTTTTTCCGATAATTAAAAAAATTTAGTATTTATGTGCTATTGCAACCATATTCGCGATATTGAATAAAACTGCATGAATTCTAAGAATAGAATAAACTGACAGGAATATCGAGCACATAGTCGATAATAAAATAGTGAAAAATAATAAGTAATTATCAATAAAAGAATAAGAATAACTAATTCTTTTATTATTATTAATTTTATACATAATTATTATATATAAATTTTATTTCAAGATTTGGTAAATATCCCAGATTTGCATTTTAGTATTCGAGCTTGCAATATCAACAAATGTTTAGACTTAGAATGGCGACAAGCAGAGGAATAGGAAACAAAACATATAAGTGCTGATTCAGCACCTACAACATGTGTGAAATATCGGTTGACAATTTGATGAGTTATCTTGAAAGTTGGCATGGTTGCAATAGTAGGCAAGTACCCCAAATTCTAATAATCAGTACTTTTTTGCTAACATGGTGCCATTCAAAAATAAATGCCAGAATCAAATATTGTGATTTTGATATTTCAATTTCCTAGCATTTATGTGAATAAAGTGATTAGTGTAATGACCTGCACAATTTGGCAATTATGAAATGATGAAGACACTACCATAAAATTATTTCAAGATAAAGAAATCGTCCATGGAAAGATTTTTTGTTCCCAATTTCACCTGAGGAAGTTGAATGTGGGTTCAAACCAAGCATCTATAAGTATATGATGTTGTATGGTATGTTCACATAGAGAGGGAAAATGAATTGAGAACAAAACTATAGTTTGAAAATCAAAAGACACATTTAGGAAATGAATTTGTAAACTTAAATTTACCAGTGACATCAAGAATTGAGTTTTGTGTGCTACAGATACACACGATACTACTGTTCACTTGATTAACTATATGAGGGAAGTATATGCTAATTCTTTGATGTCTCAGAAAATAATTAAAATTGTTGGACCAAACAAAGTCTATTCACAAGAAAAAGGGATGTATTTTGCCTCAGTAGGTATGTCATGGAACAAAAGAATGTTTTCAGGTTATCATACCCAAATGCTGTGCCAAGATCTTGAAAAGATTTCAGGTAAACATAGATGCTTGGATAAAATCATTAACAATTGGTGCATACTAATGAAAAAGTATTTAAAAAACTATAAATTGCCCTACTAATTTACCAAACAAATGTTTTTCACAATATAATATTAATTAATTTGAATATATTTTTATGAATTGTAATTCTTCAATTAGCTAACTAAATGATAAAATATCCATAGATATCTTGAGCAACAGTTATCATTTTTATAACAGTGTGATTTCATGAAAACTGAAAAAATAAAATAGTAATAATTGCATTTTTATACTGCATTATTAATAACATAATTTTGTAATATAAATTAAAATTAATAATGAATATCAATTACAAAGTACTGAAAACTTGCAATGTTCTAAAAACTGCAAGTTCTTTCAACAAATTTCATCGGACAAGGAGCGTTCAAAAAAAGCATTTTTAAAATGCAAAATAAACGATTTATAGCAATAATTAAAAGTGCAACACACTCATGCTTTTTTTTTAAAAAAAAAATATCCTATAACTCATCCATATTCGAAAATAGCACAAAATAAAACAGAAGACTGAAATAATAGAACAATTACATTAAAAATGGTAAAATTTTTAAAGAAATTGAATTAAAATCGTCTGAAATTTTTGGGTTATTATGGGGGGAAAACCAATAAAAGTTATTTCTAATATACGTTACCCCCATGGCAACCACATCGCCATACGATAAAAATATCAATGTAACCATAATGTAATGTTATCGCCCATCTTGGCAAACATAAACAATACTATTGAGGTAGAGTCGAGAATAAAGCCCTCTCTTGAGACAGCAGCCTATGCCTTAAAACATCCCTGCTCTAATATGTAGAGAGTTCCAAGTTTAAAACAATTACACATTTTGTTTAAAATTTGAATTGTGCTACTCTTAGCATATATATTCAAGCAAATAGTTCCTTGAATTAGATAATTTCTGCAACATTCTTATTTCACTATTATATGAGTTTCCATTTAACTTAATCAAAAAAACATTTAGTTATCAAACAAAAGATATGTTTAATTTTTATCTTGAATAATGATTAAACTCGAATCCATATAGGTTGAAAAGTCAACGAAATAAATTAAAAAATCAATTTTCATAACATTCACAAATATTTAATTACTAACATCAATGTATTCATATTATACTATCCAAGTTCACATTCATTTTATGTTCCAAAAATTTTAATTTGTCACTCATAATGTTTTTATTTACAATATTCATTTTTATTTCAAATCTAGTTTTTTTTAATACATAAACTTTTATGAAGTACTGAACATTAACAAAATTTATTTATATATATAGTAAAAGTATTTTAAAATTTTTCTAATTCAATAACAATTATTTCATAATAATTTTAAGTCATTCACCACTGACGAAATGCCTGTCTAGTAGATTGAATATCAAACAAAAATTGAAGCATAAAATTATTTTATATTAAAGAAGAATATGTTGAACTTGTTTTAGATACTTTTTAGAATGAAGAAATTGTGTTTATCATCAAAATAAAACAAATATCCATAAATTGATAGTACATAATAATGATCCTTTTTCTTTGTTTTATCACATATTAAAGTTAATTTTCTTATTCTGTTCTAATTTTTGAAATTCTATAGTAAGATTTCTAAAAAAAACTTCTTACAAACCTACAATGCTTATACTAGACAGGTTTACAAAATGTCTATTTCAAACAAAGAGGAATATCCTATTTAAATCAATATGTATAAATTATTGCCAATAATTGATTTTTCTTAATATCAAACATACATTTTACTTTAAAGAAATGTACAATCATAAAAGGCAATTTTTTTACAATGATGTAAATTAAATTTTTTACATATTTAATTTATATAACATCAAAATTTGATGAATTTCCTTAAATACATATGTAAAGATTGATCCATTTGAAATCAATTCTCTCAGAAATTTAAGCAGAATATTCAATAAGCTATTATTTATTTCATTTAAAAGAATCTTAGTCCTTAATCTTTTCTTATTATGTAACAGCTGTTCAGTACAAATTATGATACATTTATGAAACAGATTATGTCAAAGAATAACAAATTACATATTAACATCGAAAAATTAAATTGCTTAAAAAGAAAATAATTTCCAGCATTCCAACAACTAACAAATTTATAAAAATGCAAAAAACACAACACTAACACATTATTTCCATACCCCATATGATAAACATCGGAACTAATTTGATATTAATATGCTACGGAACTTTCCGCAAAATAGTTGCAAAATTTTGCCACATTGGAGCGATACATTTACAATTCGATAACATAAAACTGGCCACAAAAGGTATATATGGCTCAATTCAAAATTCACGCTGATTAAAAGTAGCACATCAAAATCAAATTAGTGCCTAAACATGAATGAAAAATTATGATAAACTACACAACACCTAAACAAAAATTAACATAAATTCATGCAAATTATAAACGTGCAGAAAAGTGGTTTTTCTCATTTCTCAAGAAATTCATTACAGCAACAGGATCAGTAGAACCAGCATGCTTTTGAACAGAGGAATCCTTCACACGCATAAATGGATTAAAGGTTTTCTCGTCTCCAATAGTTGAAGGCACTGTAGGCTCGCCAGCAGCTTTTTTCATTTTTGCCCATTCAAGTTTGCTTTTAATAATGGAATTTTCAGGTTCGACATGAGCAGCATATAATAAATTATTGGCAGTATATTCATGGCCACAATACACACGTGTGTTGTCAGGTAAATTACCAAGGATTCTTACCAAGGCTTCATACATTTGTTCTGGAGTTCCTTCAAAAAACTTTCCACATCCAGCAGAAAACAGAGTATCTCCAGTAAATACTGCTGGAGAGCTTCCACTTTCGTCTTCAACAAAGTAACAAATATGACCTCTTGTATGACAAGGAGTCAGAAGGCAGTTTATATGCAACTCACCTACTTGCAAGGAATCACCGTGAGTTACTTTATCGGTCAAACTAGCAATGTTAAGGTCACCTCCGACAACTTTAATATTTCTTTTGAGAGTCATCAACTCCGTATTTCCACCAGCATGATCCCAATGATGGTGCGTGGTTAGAACCGTTGTTATATCGGCTTTTTCCTCCTCTGCTGCTTTCAATACAGACTTGGGTTCTACTGGATCAACAACTGCTGCTTTAAGGGTTTTCTCATCAATAATCAGATACATGTAGTTATCGTCAAGAGCACGCAAGATTCTGATCTTCATTTTGTTTGAAATACAAATTCGCACAAACCGGAACTAGTTTCAAATGTTAGGCAAACAAAACAAACGCAGTAGCACGAGTTTGACATAAAGTTACGGTTAGAACCTAAACTACCATTAGACCCACAAAACATATTTATCTTTGACTTAATTAATTTGATATTACAAATTTGATTAAATTATAAGTGAATTTTAAAAGTACAATGAAATATACGTTTAACTCGAAAGTGTCTAACACAAAATAATACAACGGTCCCGACAGTCTATTATGTATTTTCATGCATTGTTTCCCCTTAACATGAAACGAAAATAGCTGGATTTCCCTTCTGCGAATGAACAAAATACAAAAAGCTTGTTTGAGAAAGTTTATGTATTATTGAATTGTGTTACTGTATTATCGGAAGAATTCGTTGCATTAGAGGATAATAATGTTTGTACAATCCCAATTAGGGCAGGCAAAGACATTTTGGAGTTCGTTCAAAACTCAAAAAATATCATTTGATGCAGATTTCGGTGACTAAAATGAAATGAAAGGAAATGTAAAGGAATCATGAAAAGTATGCGCAGTTATTTAGATATACATTCCAATGGGGAAGTAAATAAAAAATGAACGACATTGACAGTGGCATAACGGAGAACATTAAGCCTTACCCCCTACCCCCAGCAAAGTCAGGTTTTGGGCCTTAAGACAGATCTTAAGCGTACGTACTTGGTGTCAGTCAGGCTTTGGGTCCTCTAGAATCCTAGTCTCTCCAGCATAGTGGAGGAAACCAGGGTGTTGCAAGGGTGTACTTTACGTCACTGGAGTTTGAACAATTTATTGACAATTTGATGCTAAAAAGGCAATGCAAAGAAAAACATCAAATGTTCCAAAAACTTAATAAATGTCTTGTTTAACAAACATGCATATATACAAATCCATGTAA
This sequence comes from Trichonephila clavipes, assembly GCA_019973935.1. NCBI lineage: Eukaryota > Metazoa > Arthropoda > Arachnida > Araneae > Nephilidae > Trichonephila > Trichonephila clavipes. Next base: position 36,519 of record BMAU01015515.1, read on the forward strand.
ATAAAATGCACTCTAATAAACTTAATTTTGTTGAATATAAGGTTTTTTTTTCCAATATCCTTTGGCACGAAAAATATTTCAGTCCCCTAAGTTTCGTGTTAAACGATTTTCCCTGTACTCAAAAGTTTGGCTTGATTAAATTTTAAAAAAATATCAGAGAGAGAGCATTTCCCCATAAGCTCCAAATTACTTAGTTTGCTAAGAGAAAAATAAAAGTCTTTTTTTCAGAGAAAAGTCATCAGATTCAATCCATTCGCTAAAGAAGTTAATATGGCTGCAGTGACGATTTAAGTTCATTTCGGGCCCTGGGTGCAGAAGATCTACAGGCCCCCTTGGCCTTGGAGAGTCGAAATTTATAACCAGAAAATCTGGTTAAGTCCAGATTCTCCGGGACCTTCTGGGCTTCTCCCGGGGATTTAATTTTACTATTTATAAACCATGGGAGAGTTCAAGATTACAAAATTTCTGAAAAATAAAATAGAAATTTACGTAATTTTTTGATAATTATGTACCATAAAATCCAGCGTATAACGTGTACCTCCGTATAACGGTAGGTATTTAGGTATATCCGTCGTATAACACGCACCCCGTTTTTTACGAAGGAATCTGAAATATATTATGCTTATGTTTTAAAGTAATTTATTCAAGGTATTATTCCAAGTCTTAGAAAATATTAGTATATACTTTTCGAACTACAACCCTTTAGGTACGTAAGGAATGTCATTTCTTTTAAATAAACAGCATTTCGATGTATATAGAAGTCTTAATTTTTTTCTATGCTCATTTTTTATTTTTATTTTTAAAGCTCTTATTTTTATACCCGGTGTATAACAAGCACCCGTAAATTTCAATCTTATTTTTTGTGTTAAAAGTGCGCGTTATGCGCCGGATTTTACGGTAATTATTATCTGTCAGAAGAGTCTAACAATAAATAATAAAAAGCACTTATGGTAATAATAAACGTTTCAGAATAGAGGTTGGTAGATAGATAAGGAACATGCGTGTGAGTAGTCTCTGTAGTGATTTAGTTCTATGTAAAATTAAAATATTTATATTTAATTATGATATTTATAATAGGACTGTGTGTGTATTAAATATAAAATTGAGGTACATTAAATGTATTTTATTTTCAAAATCTTCACGCTGGCTTGGAGTACAAATAAATTAGGAAAGAGACTCAGATGTATCGATCTCCTTCATTCAAAATTTTTAAGTATATTCTTGTGTTAAATGGAGCTTAAATTACTTTAGGTAGTCAGAAGCATCTGATCCATAAATGAATAAATGTCTGAATATGTATATGCCATATACGTGAAAATTGAAGTGCTAGTTTAGAATTTTTTCTTATTTTAAGCGTGTTATATCTATTGGTGAATCAATTTTTGTATAAATCCATTTCCAATTGTAATTATTGTTCACCATTTTAGCTGTATAATGCTGTTTACAGGAAAAGTTTAATTAAAACTGCAATGTTTAAATCATTTGATGTAATGCTTAGATAGCTGTTTAATAATAGGAATAATCAGATAATGATAATAACTGTTTTTGTAAATTATTTAAATAAAGAATTTGAGAAAAGCAATAGCTTAATAATTCGAGTTTTTCTTTATCGAGTTTTTTTTTCTTTGTTGTACAGTGCTTGTATGTAATTAAGGATGTTCCAGATGAAGTTGATAGTGACTCTTATTGTATGAAAAATATGAAAATTTTAGAACATTAAGAATATGTGATATTGGAAAATTTATTTGAAATATTTATCAGATTCAATGTGTTGTCCCACTTGTGAATTCTTATTTTAGAGACCTTATATAAAATTTCTTCAAGAGATTTCTATCCTGAATAAATATTTAAGATAATTTTCAAGTGTGTGAATTTCAAAAAACCGGAAAAAACTAGTCATTTTTATTTATTCCTAGAATCTCTATTGAATCAAGCTTATTGTTATTCTTTAATGTATCTATGATGAGCGGAATGAAATACATATATGCTTTATGATTCAGAAATATAATATGACTTACCGCTTTCTTAAATACACTTTCAACCAGAAGTGAACTATTTATGCAGGATCACCGTCATGGAAGAGTCAATATAAGCTACTTGAGCAGGATTATTTGAAAAGTTCTAAATTTTGGTTTCTGTTAAGAAACTAAATAACTATAAATAATGCAATTAATTTTAGGGACTCGTACCAAATCATCTGTTAGAATATGCGAATTCTCTAAGCAGTCTAGAATCTGTATGTAATATCGGCTGGGCCAATGAAAACAATTTCAGTCATCAATGATGGATTAACACTTCTTTGCGCCTGTAGATAAGATGAAAATAGCCCCACCCCCCTCCGTTCTGAAAACCTCGCATCGAAATTCGTCTATTGCCGGTAGTGAGCAATTACCAAAATAAATATTGACGCAAACGACACTAAGACCCAGTTTCTCTGTTTGAAAAATAAAATATTTTATTATTTTATTTTCCCAAGTTTGCTTCTTTGTCTCAAATCCATACTGCCATTGCCTAGATCCAATCATTCCGCTAGTGCCATCATTAAATCAATGAGAATGATATCGCAAAATAATGAAAGTAACTTTTTTCTTGCTGCTTTCGAACAGATCTTGGTCCATTCTGAACTAAGTGTGTGAGCCATGCAGCTCATTCTTTTTTTATAATCTGAAAGCTTTTACATTTAGGATGGTCTTAGAGCAGTGTTTCTCAAACTGTGTGGTCCGTCCCCCTAGGGGGCACGAACATAATTGAAAAGTCGAAAATAAAAGATTATTTAAACATTTTTTTTAATTTACTGAAAGTAAACAAACCAAATACATTTTACCATAATAAAAAATAAAATACACATTTACATTGGTATAATACACTTATAAATGTATCAAGACTGCATATATGTATTTTATAATTAATTTAACAATACTAAGTTAAGAACAAGTTTAATAATTACCAGTGACCCGATGGGCTTGTCACATATAAAATTACATACACAAATTAAAACTTATCTAGATAATTTGTACGGTTTATAATTAATCTCTTAATTGTCGATTAAAAGTTACGTGATTCACTCCCCAATGCCACCTTTTCCCACATAGGCACGCGTATGTGATGTCCTGGGGGTGGAAAGAAAAGGAATGCATAAGTAAATTACCTGAAATAAAAGTAAATCCTTCGCAAACACTGTCAAGGAACTTTTATTGCATTCCAAAGCCTTTGGAATAATTTTATGGATATCAGTGCACAGAAAAGATCATAGCTCGATAGACGTATATATATGTCGGTGGAAATTAATGTTTTGGTTGAGTGAGACGTTTATACACGCCGGTGGCACTTAAGAGGTTAAAGTCGTATTGTAGCTTTAGCGTCAAAGTGCAGTATTATTGAATTTAAAACATTATTATTGTGTGGAGGGGGGGCGATGAAAATTTTGATTGAATATTGGTTGCAAAATATTGAAAGTTTGAGAAGCACTGTCTTAGAAAGTCGAATTTTCGAGCAAATTTATTTTTGTATTCTATCCCGGTAAAACTCGTCAAAATATGCTTTTTATAAGAATATAATTGTATAGTGAAGTAATCACGAGTAAAATGTAGTTTTGAATTCGCAAATGAACAAACAAAAAATAAAAAGAAGAAGAAAAAAAAAAGGGAAAGGGAATCATCGTCAATGAAAAAAACAACTAAAAATGGAAGGTGAATCTATTTTTGAAAGATATGCACATCTGGATTATTAACAATGCCTTTTTCTCTGTTCCGTACTCGTACTTACTTGGTTGAATATTTATTAATGTTACATAATACCCTTCACCATGGACCAACCGCATTTATTTGATTCCTACACTGCATCGTCCGTCGCGCAGGTAAATCAGGGACGCACAGGACTTAGGTAGAGGGCCCTGTGTTATAAATATGTTACAGTCTCCACAAAATAAAAGATCTTCCAAATATCTTCATTTCCTGCAATGCAATATTAATGTTTAAGTACTGTAGCTACAAGAATTAAGTTAGACCAGATTCTGGAAATAGCTGATAGACTACATGTGGAAATTATAGCTCTTCAGGAAACTAAATTGTGCAGGATATAATATCGTCCGAAGGGACAGAGCTTCAGGTGGAGGCGGACTCATGTTTCTTATTCGTGGCGTCCATTTTCAGAGACTACCATATATTGGCAATGACACCTCTGATCTCGAATATCTAGGTATAATTGTCCACTCTAAGGATCGCACTATTACCATCAAGAACCTCTATCATCATCCAAATAGTCAACATCTTGGTACAAACATGATGGAAGGTTTGTTTGATGACAATACTATAATACTAGGAGACTTCAATGGCAAGAATACTACCTGGGGTAGAACTATTACAAATGCAAGAGGTTTGGAGCTTAGTAACTTGGTCAACGACAAGGCTTTCTTGTACCTAAATGATGGCACTCGCACTTTCCGATCTAATAGTTACGGTTCTACTGATCTCTTGGATTTGACATTTATAAGTCCTGGTTATTTCCTTATAGTTCCTGGAGAGCACTGGACAATATTGGCAGTGATCACCTTCCTATTTTAGTCGAAATAGATCTTAAAGTCAACTGTACTGGTGTGAAGAACCTCCACTGGAATTTTAAGAAAGCCGACTGTAGTCTATTTGAAAATATCTCTATCAATCTTATATCGCAAGAACCTATTTCGGACATCTTGGAAAAGGAATGGTCCCATTTCAAGCACTCCATTTTTACAGCTGCTAAGTCTTCAATCCCTAGGGAGAAAGTAAACAGACCCGTACTTTCTTTGCCCACAATTCAGACCTTATTAAGCCATTGATTGCCCAAGGGACGGAATTCTTAAAAGTAATTGCCCAAAATGGTGGCTTGGACAAAAAAATTGAATTTAATGAGCTTGTGACAAATCTATACGGAACTTTATCACTAACCTTCTGAGTCGTCTTTTTTAGGGAAATTTAATTCTCTACCTATTTACAATTAGCTCCAAAAAGGGGACAGGATTCCTTGTTATGCAGATTAGATAAAGTATTTAAGTCAAACGGAATCGTAAAGTTAGAGCAGTAGGAGAGAGAGATTGAAGTAAGAAGTTATAATAGTGAAATTAGAAAGATATTATTGGAGATTTCTAGGAGGATAAAATCTCCGAAAAAGCTGAGCTGAACTGCAGTGTGGTAAATATTGATTAAAGTCTCATTTTTATATTAGGATTGAGATTAAAGTTAAATGTTCAATAGGAACATTATTAAATATAAATCTGGGATCTCTTATCGTGGTAATCTCTGCGTTATCGATATTCTAATTGTTAATTAATTGGATCATTAAATATTTAAGTTAATTTAAAGGACATTCCCTTTAAAAAACCTCATAATACTAGTTAGATATATTTGTTAATAAGTCTTTGATTCTATTTGGATAAGATAACCAAATAAAGAAAGTTATTTATAAAAATGGCTACTGGCTCTTATCTGACTCCTACTTATTCTCGTTCTCAAAGTGAGGTCCAAGGGCACCTTCACAAGCTAAACGCTGAAATTAAGAAAATTTATGTACGTCAAACGATCAAACTGGCAGAATCTATGTGTAAAGTTAGACTATAGAACTTCAAATACTAAATTATGGAAACTGGCTAAGCAAATTGATAACTTAAAGCCTAGTAACGAAGAAAATAACGCTATCATTAGGGATAATGGCCATGTCTCGGTGGATGCTCAGGAAGCAGCAGAGGCCCTGCCTCAGCATTACACAAATGAAAGTAGGCTTGCTATTAGTAGTTCTGACAAGCACTTCGCCAGAGAGTCACCAGAAATCAAATGAAATCTTGTAGGGACAGGCGGGCATAACCCATTATTCAAAGTTGATTTCACCTTACCTGAACTATCTTATGCCCTTCAAAATCTGGACACCAACAAATCACCTGGTCCAGATAGCATCCCTGGACATTTCTTGTTCCACCTTAGAATTTTGGGTAGGGAAAGACTGTTATACATATGTAACTTGTCATAGAAAATTGGCAAACTACCAAGACAGTGGAAATCGGCCATCGTTATTCCCATCCATAAACCCAACAAGAATGTCGGTATTACGACAAGTTATTGTCCTATTTCTCTTACCTGCATCACTTGCAAACTAATGGAATGCATGGTGCTGCGGAGATTGACTCACAATTGACACACTAATAACTTAATGCCCTCGGAGCAATTTGCTTTTCGTAAGGGTCATTCCACTGTTAACTAAATTTTATATTTCCCCAAGGTGTTAAATATTCTCAGAATCACAAACCAACGAGACACACCATGACGGCATTTTTATATGTGTCAAAGGTCTTTGATAGGGTATGGAAGTATAAACTGTCAAGCAAGTGCTTTGGTGTTTTTGGCATTAAAGGTAAAGCTCTGCCCTGGATCTCAAACTTTCTAAATCACCGAAATTTTTGTGTCAGCTTTCATGCTACTTTCTCGGATTCTTACAAAACCTATCAAAGAATTCCCCAGGGCTGTGTTTTGAGTCCAACTCTTTTCTCATTATTTATTTCCAGGGTTGAAAAATAAGTTAACTCTTCTCAAACTGGACTTTTCGCTGATGGTGCCGTTTTGTGGTGCAGTGATGCAAATATTAGCAAAATGGAATCCCAGCTGAATAGGTCCTTAGTAAATATTCAGGAATTTGCAGACAACCACAAAATTACTTTCAATGCTTCAAAGTCTACTGTCAGCCTCTTCACGAGTAATAAAAATCATAAAAACTACTCTCCTCAGCTTTTCCTAATGAGTGAGCGCTTGAATTACAGTAAATACCCTACCTATCTTGGTTTCACTTTAGATTCGAAAGGGAACTGCGGTAAACATATTGAGAAAATATCCGCTAAAGCAAGAAAGAGACTTAAGATCTTAAAATATCTTTCTGGCAGAGACTGGGGTTCAGACGCCTCCACACTTCGAATAACTTATACAACCTTGGTTCGTCCAGTCCTTGAATATGCGTACCAAATCTTTCAAGTAGCATCTCCTACAAACTTGAAAAAACTGGAAAGAGTGCAACTCAGTGCTGCGAGAATTATCACGGGCCTTAGATATAGTTGCCCTACTGACATAGTTCTGTACGAGGCAGACATCCAACCTCTTACTATGAGATTCGAAATCAACTCATATAGGTATTTTAACAAAATTAAAAGCTTTAGTTCCTTCAATAGAACCTCTTCTTTCATTTTAAATTGGACAAGTAACCAACGTTTAAAGCGAGACAGCCCACTTAATTACATGCGTAAACATGGTTTTATTGATTTTAATGCTGACGCATCTACACCTTTTAGCTGCATCACACTTATTGATTCTTTTAATCATGTTGAATTCCGGGAGGAATTACTGACCAGTACTCCCAAACATAGCAGCCCTCCGGAATTACTCAGACAACTGGCATTTGAAGTAATAAATAACATACCCGAACAAGTCTTGATTATTTACACAGTTGGTAGTCGTTCGGATACGGGTAGAGCAGGGAGTGGTATTTTTAGTAACACTCCTGAGAACGATGTTAAAATCAGCATCAGGAATCCTGACCACTGTTCCGTCTTCAGATTGGAACTCATTGCTATTAGTGATGCTCTCGATCATGCTCTCAACTCTTATAAGGACAGTATCTGGATCCTGACAGACAGCAGAAGCTCCATCCAATATTTGAAGAATTGGCCAAAAATTATGGACAGTACTGGTCTAGATATTTTATCCAAATTAGTTAGGCTTGGTCAGAGGAAGCAAGTATGTCTCCAGTGGATTCCATCACATGTGGGTGTGCCTGGGAACGAAGCTGCTGATGAGCTGGCTGGTAGGGGATGTGATCTCCCTAACCCGAGTTCCACTATCTTAACCCATTCGGAAACTCCTTCCTTCCAAAAAAAATAACATGAATTTGACTTGGCGAAACCCTCCTGCTCTCCACTGGTACGCATCTAAGAGTTCTGGCCTATCTATACAGTGCAGGAGTTCCAGGGCTCATCAGACGGCCTTGGCACGCTTTAGAAGTAGTATGACTTTTGTGCAGGGGGTAAAGTCTTTCTTTACCTGTCCCTGCTCTCTCCTGCTCATCTTCTGGATTGCTGGGGCATTTCCCTGAGACAGTTGCATGAAGAGCAAGACCTGGTGTGTGACACTATTACGCGGAAAGGTCAAATGGATTTGGTGTAGGCTTTCCTGCTCAAAGGGGATTGAAACGACAACAACATTAATGTTGCACTCAAAAGCTACACACATTTCTATCACTGTAGGGAAACGATATGTCTGTTATGGTACAGCAACTTTTGTCATATGCAAGATATTACTCTCTGTGTGTATGAATCTTTAACCACCATTAAAAGATATCTAAATGGATATTTTGCTACTAACTGGTAAAAAAGGTTTGGGTTGCTCTTAGGTGGATCTTAGATATGATATATTTTTTACGCTGAAGCGAAGCCTACAATAAGACTAGAAATTTATTCACCAACTCAATTTAGTTACAAAAAGTTTCCGGTCTTGGGATTGCAAGAACGTCCTCAACGCTTGGTAAGGTTTTTAAAAAGATGTGTATAATATCTCACGGATATATATATATATATATAAGTCCAATTTCCGTCAAGAACCTTTCATCTACTGACTAGTACTGATATTTGGTTTTGGTCTATCAATATAGCGACAGCTTTTTCACGAACCAGAACCCTGTCTGACGAATTAACTAAGAAACTGCACAATTGGAATTTTACGTAATAAATTGGAACACTTTATTCTGAATAGTAAAAAAGACAATTTCTGTAAAGAAATTTCTTTATTAAGAAGATAAGAAAGTGCGCTGTTTACGGGAAATTGAGTAATACTTGTATAATTTATTTTGACATCTTTAAATTTACAGCAAGTCAACTATATTGTACTACATCAAATGTTAATACAATTAAAACAATAATATGCGGTATTAAAAAACTAGTAATAGACTTGAAAAATATTAAAAAAACACTTCAGAATCAATAACAGCATTTAAGGTGGTACTATAGCTTCCTAAAAAAAATTATGTCAAACTCAAAGATAAGACAAAATAATTAGTATGTTCAGGACTTTTTGCAACCCCGTATATAACAGAAATATTCTTAAGATTTCTTGATATGATGATGACGAAAATTTTCTTGATTCAACCCTTGTTAGTGCATTCTCATTTCATGATTTTGATAACATTGTAAGATTCAAAGTAATTTTTGACAAATTATTTATTTGCTTATAAAATTAATCCTGATTCCCACAAGTACCTTGAAATTCCGTTTGATATATTTTGACAATAAATAAGCTATCAATTTTGGAAATTTCATTCTTCGTGTGTTTCAAAGCCATTTCAAATCAGTTTTCTAATTCAAAGGTCAAAATAACCGGACCATGGATCAATGCTGGTCCGTGAGTTTAGATCCGGGCAGCGAGCATAGTGATAATATCATTATCTGTTATAGTCACGTAGCAAGAGAAACAAAATGAGTGCTAGATGAAACACATTATCTCACTTGCCGGAAATTTTTTTTTCTATTGAAATCGCAAATTTTAGTACCAAAATAGTTCAGAACTACTGATGCAAATTAATCAGCTGTTGTTCGGTCATGAGTGTTCAGGGAATTTTTTTTTAAAAAAAAGCAAATCCACACATATATTTAGAAACCAAAACCATTGACTAGACCAGAAACCATGTAATAAAAAGTATATTTATTCCCAGTTTATAAAATCTCATGTTTTTACGTTTTATTTTTTCTAAGAGAAAGATGTCTTTGCTTGCTTTCAAAAAGTTTAATCCGAATGCGACAGGCTCACGCGTCTTTTCTTTAACATGTCATTTGGGTTCTTTGAGCCAGAATTAATGGCAACTCTTTTCCAACCAAATCCAAGAAGTGAAGTGTGAATGAAAGATGCAAATTAACAAACTTTTAAACATCGGAACTTAGAGTAAACGGTGTGGCAATGTATGGCAGTTTGTGAGAGTTGATGGCCAGTAGAGAAAGGTTAATATAGTTCATGGTTCAAGTTTGGATAAAGATACGTGGCGGAGATTAGAAGTTATAATTGATAAAGATAAAGGGAACCTATATATATATAGGTGCATACCAGTGCACGCAAGTAAATACAGGATATTAGTGATTGATTCTCCAGACTGCAACAAGGTAGGATTGAATATTTAATATTAGAATCAGTGATTGTATTAGAATTGAGTTTAGGCTATTCAGTTATTGATAGTGGTCCGAGTTAGGTTAAGTCTTATTATCTATATATATATTGTGTGTTGCGTATTTTGCCATCGTAGATTCTCTCACATGAATTATTATAATTTAATTTGTTAAAAATTTAAGTTGAATATCTTAATAAAGATATATTAAGATAATGTTTGATTCTAGTTCTTTCGTTAATCCTACGCCTCTAGCTCAAGCTGATACTCCGAGAGATATTCTCCCAAGAGGGGGAATATCACACGAACATGAAAGACATTTTAAGACAAAAAAAATAATTGTAACAGTGCATGACGCTATAATATATACATTCGTTTATGATGTAAAAAAATTATAAGCATTTTATAAATATGAATTATCTTGAGTTTAAAGCCCATTTATTACTGCAATATGTGAGAAATAAAATATGAAACATTTTACCGCAATAAAAGAGATATACTCAAATAGAAATAAGTATTGTTATAAAATAGAAGGTTCTTTGTATTATTTTTCTAAAGAAATCAGAAAATAATATAAATATTCCACAGTTTTTCTATCTGAAACAAAGGACTTTGATTTTAATAGTTCTATACTTTATTCTTAAATGAAAACAGATTTAAAGAGAACAAACGATTAATAATGGTGGAGTGAAACGAATTCATGCTTAAAAAAATCGTTTGAAGAATAAATCATTTCTGTAAGGTTAAATTAAAATTCCCTAAGTGTGTTTCCTATCATGCATAATGAGCATTACAATTTTTAGAATTAAATTATGATACATTTATAATTTGAATTTCTTTAAATTTCAAAAAGTTTTTTTTGAGTTAATTTAAATAATTAAATTTTTAAAATATATTTTGAGATTTATAAGAATATTATATTAAACTTCACTCTTTGTATAAAAATTGTTGAATGCTACAAGCTGAATCACTAATTTCGAAGAAATTCATACTCAAAAGATTGATGATTGCTTATTAACGCCTCTTTCTAAGCGTTACTAATGATAACGGAACTTTTAATTTTGAACTACGGTCAAGTGAAGAGAGCGATACCTAGTCTGCATTGCTCTCTTTAAACTTTCACACGGAGCTAATGTTAGGAATTTGAGCCTCGACACACTCAACATTCTTTAGCCTCTCTCCCAGAGGATGCAAATCGCCGACTCGACAGAACATACCTTAATCTAAGAGTTAACTCAATTTAGAGATTAAACATTCAGTTTAAACAATCTAAGTTTTTATCTTACATTATCTTTTCGAGATAACTCTAAAATGTTTGCTAGATAAGATCTAACAAGAATCAAAGAGGTAACATTTAAAACTGCTGAAGAGAGGGCAAATAAAATAAACACTGAGTGAAAAAAAATTTACGAATTTCATGCATACTTTAAAACTTTGTTCCATATTTCTTCACTGTAACTGACTATTAGAAAATTAAAAATTTGTTACATTAGCTTACGTATTTAATTATTATTTGGCAAAATAAAATTTTATTTTTTTTACATATGTCTTCTTTTTCACGAATAAAAATTGACTAGATCGCATTACATGAGGAAAGAGTCACACAACATTGGTTCTTCAACAATGAATGCGTATGTGTACCACTTGGTTATATTTTTTTAAAGTTTAAAAACAGCTTTTACGATCATCTAAAAGTAATCTTATAAGTTTGTAATTTTGGCAATGACGTTGAATTGAAATTTTTGGTAAAAGGCATTGTTCCTGTCAAAGACGTCTTTTCAACAGTTTTCACTTTAACTGTAGAAAACAGAGTTAACCTTGAATCTTTTAGTTGTTGGTCCATAAATGTTTGCATCTTGCACGAATTATAGTTTTCATAAATAACCATCAGGGAATTGTTCGATGGCAAAGAATAATCTTCCTCCGACGGAATAGTTCGTAAGTTAACCAAATGCACTTCTGAAGGCCATGATTCGGGTAGAAAAGAAAGCTTTTGATTTGCTATAATAGCTTCACCATTGTCCGTTACGAAAGTGAGGATTGGATACTGAGAACGTAATGAGAGTGAATGGGTTTTCAAGGATAACGACTGGGAAAATTCTTTATCAACAGATTCAGAAACAAGCCAGAAAGTATTTGAAACCATTTGGTTGTCTTCAACTCCTTCTGACATACCACGGCCATCATCATTTGATGTTTTTCTGTCTAGCATTATTTCCATGTTGCCTGAAAAGGGTGATGTAACTCCATGACTGTGAGGAACTAGAAGATTTAATCTAATTTCTTCATCTTCGATGTAGATACTAGAAGTAGCTGGATAATAATTACCTTGGACAGGAAGATTGGTAGCATATTTCCGCTTCAACATCTGAAAGCCATTAGAATCGGTAAAAAATATTCCATTGTTATTTACATTACTGTTGATTCGCATAATCAGTTCAATATCTTTGCTTAGCTTAGAAATATCCGAGGAAACGTCGATCTGTAACCCCGATGGCGCAGAATCAAAATGATACAAGCGTACAGAAAATTTGAAAATATCTTGATAAACGATATTGAGTTCACTTACAATTGGACCTCGAATTACACAAAGAAAAGGAAAATGATCAGTCAGATTGCTAATTGGAATAGGATCAGGATGATCTGGTTGAAACAAGTACGCTCCACTGCGGTAAATCCACGGGATGTAGGCCTTGAAATCAATATCAACTGATTTTGTGATACCCGAATCTTTCATGTAAATTTCTTTAAGAATACCAGAGGAAGAGAATTTCGCTCGTAAATTAGCAGAATCTAAATTGATGTCAACATCTTTTGGTTCTTCAAATTGGAATGCAGAATTTTTAATCGAAGCTGCTGAATCATCTTTAAGATAAAGTGAAATAATTGATTTCGTCATATCATTTGAACCAGTTGCGTAATTTCTATCCAAAGTATAGGTAGAAAACGACAGAGGACCGACAGTGATCACAAATATCAATTCAAATACACTACTTGACATAGTAAATCCATTCTTCCAAGTAGGGTTTAGCTGTGAAGGTACTGTATTGCCTTCTGAATCTAATACTTGGATATGTGACGATCTAACCTTTAACCGAATCGTTTCAGTTCGAGAGATAGTTAATGGATTAAAGAATATGACCTTCCTTCCCGAATCTGATGTTAAGACAGACATCTTTTTTGAAGGATTATTCCATACACTTCGGTAAACATCAGGATACACTTGAGATGTCCATGTGTTTTCTTCATAGAGTCTTTTCATGAGCAATATTTGAGTCATATGTGCAGCCACAGACATAGAATTTACTATTCCCACATGAAGTTTCCTTCCGTAATCTTCCATTACATGTCTTCGGGATGTACCAGTGATTGCATCGTGATGCTGAAATAAGGCAAGATTCTGTCTTGCTGCCACTAAGGATGAATAGTCTTTCAAAAAAATGTCATTTTCGGACTGTTTAATATTTGTTTTTGTTAAAGAATATAAAATTTCAGCAGCTCTAAGCCAATGTTCCAGCTCTCGAGCAAGTTTTTTATAAAAGGGCCTTGTTGTGTAATACCCAGTCCAATACGATGGCCTGGCGTTAGCATAAATGTCTCCATAAGGAAAGAAATCTCCGCTTAATGACATCAAGGGATTGGAAGAATCTTTTCGTAGTCTACGATGAACTTCTTCAAAGTAATCGGCAACAGTTCCAAACCTAATGCGGGCATTCCAGTCTTTCTTCCCATTAATATAATCAAATAATTTTTTGTAGTTTTTATATTGCTGTTCCCATTCAGAGCGTATGTTATATCGGAAATCATCGCCTAAGGGTACAAGCAAAACACTGTGATTAAATAAAGAAGCGTACCTTCCATACTGTGCAAGTAAATAACCAGCTTTTAATGCCACATTTTTTTCAGTGATAACATCAGCTGTGCTTTCCGACATCTCTCCACCAACTTTTCGAAAATCGTAATTCAAACATGAAAAAGGGTCTGGTCCACAAGTGTGCTTGAAGCTGTACAAGTCTGAAGGGCCCATATGACACAGCATTTTTGGAGCACCGAACGATTGTTCCCAATAGAAATCAAATGACTGCATTTTGGCAAGAAAGGCTTTCCAAGAATAGTGAGCTCTTAATATCACCATATCTGTCATACCAGCCATCGACAAAACGTATGGTAAGCTGGCAGAATGTCCAAACACATCCACTGACCAGCCATGCACTGGAGTAATGTTAGTGAATTGACTTAACCATTGGTGGCCTTCTATTAGTTGATCTATAATGGCAAAATAACTGGTCGTTGCTTCATCTACCATTACCCATCCTCCAGTGACAAATTCTAGTTGGTTTCTTTTCAGAATTTTCTTGACGGTGTCTTGAGTGGACTTATTTTGCCTGAAATCAAAATAAAAAAATTCATGTCAAGTGCTAAGAAAAATCAATCAAAATATGACTCATGCCTACAACTATCCCCTTTAAAAACGTGTACAAAGATTTCTTAGTATCAGATTAACATCAGTTTTTAATTTTAATATGAGTAATTATTTATATATAAAAGCCCTTTGTGATGTTACAGATGATTTTTTTTCTTATGCATTATCTTGTTTTATAGATCAAGAGGCTTAAATTTATCTCTCACTGCACATTATATATATATAATATATATTGTGGAGAGTAATGTAATAATAGCTTCATGCCGATTTTTTCTGATTATCCATCAGTGAGGATGTAAGTATTTTAATGTTTAAAGAAGGTAAAATTTACCGTGAAAAATTGCTTAACTTTCTAAAATTAAAGCTAAGTTTTTTTTTTTAAATCAGTAGTAAATTTTTCTAAAATTGTAGGTCTTTTTATGACAGAATAAAGCTTATATCTTAATACTGTTTTACGATTATGACATTAATTTAACATGTTATATATTCTAAACTTTAGTTCCAACTATTATATACAGGGTTATTCATAATTCCCTCCGGAGTTTTGTAGCGCTACAGTAAAAATACAAAGGAGAGTATAGCAAACTGGAATTGTTTATGTTTTTCTTCAAATGTTCTTTTGTAATTGCCGCGTATTCGTCTTAGTTTTTTACTATAGCTCTAAGAAAATCCCGAGGTAACTAGGAATAACCCCTTACAAAGAAAAGAAAAAAAAGACTGAAGTTTCTAAACAAAACAATGTTAAGATTAAATTTATTTAGGGAAAAAAGCAAAATTAAATTTACCTAAAAAAACACTTTAAATCAAATTTTTAATAAGAATCTTATTATCGATCCAACATCAAACATTTAAGAGGGAAAAAAACTGCTATCTTCTTTCTAAGAATTAATAGAAGGCCTATCCCATATGTTTCTTTATGCTTGCAAGTTAAACAATGAATTAAACCAAACAATTAATTAAACAATTAAACTGAAGTATGTTTTAACTTACTTTTCCCACCATCTGGAGAAAAAACTGATTTCTGCCCAAATGAATTTGAATTCTTCAGTCTTATTAAGAAAAGTGACCATGTTATCCAAAATAAAAGTCACGGAATTCTCAAAGTAATCGTCAAACGTTCTTAGCCATCCTGGATCTACATGCGAATGAGGAAGGATTATGACCTAGGGAAAAAATATGGAAATATATTCCCCTTATTTATAAGTAATCATTTATATTTCTTAAATAATAATGATTAGTTGATGCATATATAAATAATTTAACGAGTAAGATGATAATAATTTATAGACCGGAATAAAAGCAGTTAAAATTACTGATTTAGGTAACAGAACTGCTAATGTGATCAAGGTGCAAAAATTATTAAGTGCGATTTTGAAATTATTAAAAATTGTGTTCATTTTTTTAATAAACATGAAATACATTGTATCTAATGTAAGATTATATGTTACATATATTTACACAATGGGATATTGAAAGTGCAACGTCAAGAAGAAATGGACAGAAAATTATGCGAATTTCAGGTCAAGCGAACCTCACCAAATAATACAAATGATGAGAACTGCTTAGCTCTCTGACACACGCTCGTTGAGCAAGATATAACTGAAATAACTCGCAGGATGGACAAAATCCTTGATGTTATTTCTGTCCGGAACATCGTTGTGAAATTTGTTTGCTTGTCTCAACGGACACATATAATAGAGAATGCCACACCTGCCAGCAACAAAGGCATTTCCAGGAAACAGACGACTTTACAGGAAACATGGTGTTTGGATTGTGAAGAGGAGGTTGGCCCATGCATTCACAACTCATCTGTCACCTAGGCGCATGTATGGTAAACATGCTGTACTAAAGATGGTGGGGATAAGGAAATGTACTAAGTTAAGGACGTACTGATACCACCGGAGTAACGTTAACATGTATGGATCGATTCTTACACTGACAAGCAGTAGTGTCTTTACAAACCACTTCTGCTGCCCGTTGGTAACATGTGTAGGACTTTCTTGTTTTTCCCATTTCAACCAGTGCCATTACCCATCAATTGGTTGCTGGTAGCCAGCTCTCAGAGAGTCCATTAAGAAGGCAGATAAAAGATTCAGTTGGCAACTGTGCTGGGTGAGTGACGTAAACGATATCGTCGTTGTGTTTTCAGACGAGTTATGCTTCTGTTTGTCTATTGATAGTTGCATTGTACTTGTGTGGTACCGAGATGGTGACAGATCCAATTCGTCCACTTCTGTGGATCCCTCCGCCACAAGAAAACATGGCATCATGGTTTGAAGAGTCATCCTACATGGTTGCAAGTCACCTATGATTTGTATTCAGAGCACTTTGGTGGCCCAACAATACGTGAAGGTTGTGATGCAGTCGGTGACACGCTCCTTCCTTTAGAGGGTCTCCAATACCCTTTACCTGCAGAACAACACCCAATCACACACTGCATGTATCATCTAACATGCTCTGCAACCCCCGATCTCTCTCTAAGCGAACACGTCTGGCAGATGATCAAAAACGCCATGTGCATACCTTGTCACCGACGCGTTCCAAACACGAACTGTAGCAAATGGTTGACAGGGAGTGAAGAACGGAACGGAAATTAGAATTTTCGGGTGCCAACACCGAAGGCGTTTATACCCAGTGTGAGGAGAAAAGGAAAACCATGAAAGAAAAATTTTAAAAATCAACAACCCCTCAGAAGGAGGGGTAATGAACGAGACGCCTGCGACGAACACCGAAGTTGGCGTCGAAGCGGAGGGAAGAACCAGGAAGGAATCCATCGCCAAAAGGGACCATGGAGGGGGTGACAGTCAGAACTGACCCTGTTTCAATTTGCAGTAGAGCATTTGGTGTTGTAGATGTATGAAATTAATGTATAATTGTTGAGTTAAGGCGGTTTGAGCGGGATCTGCCATTTTGCTGTGGCATAGGCGTATTTTAATTTGGGATGTGGATAAGTGAACATTGTTTGCGCTCGAATAATTGGATTGTCATAGGGAGTGAAGAACTATCACTCACACACACACAGGACTCCACCTGCACTCTAACTTGTAGCTTCGTGTATCACTGTTCACGGTAGTCCTACAACCTACTAAGCTGATGTTGTTCTCGTTCTATATTATGTGTATTATTTCAAAATAAACATCCCTTACCGTTCGTTTCTATCTTTTCTCCGTTTGCAGAGTTCCTTTACTTTCTAGGCACTCCTTCTTGGTATGCATTTTTAATGTCATGTAGGATATTTTTGTAACGATGGAAAATATTTTTATTTTTATGTTAATACTTAAACGATTTTTTTAAAAAAAATATTGAAGGTTATTAGAGATTAGAAAGACGTCATTACAAAAATAATTTGAAATTAAAATGCTGCTATGGTGGAAAAATTAAAAGTATACCAATAAGTTGGTAGTATTGTTGATATTTACTCAGATTCTGGATGTCTTCTTTACAAATGTTCCCCTGAATCACTCTTGAAGGAACATTCGCAACATTTACTGCACAAGGAAAAATAACTGAACTATCCAAGGATACAAAAGTTAAATTATTATATTAACCATTTCGTGGGCATTGGAAAGATTACTTCCCATCTCTACATGATCTTACAAAATACAACTGTGGGAAGCTCAAAATCCATTATAATATATTAGTTTTGTTATTATAACGATGAGAAGACTAATTCCCATACTAATATTTTATTTTCTTATTGACTTTGCCATCATAAACAGTTTCATTCTGTGGCAAGTGAACAAAAGAAACAGAAGTTTGGACCAGCTAACATTCGTATAGCATTAGCTCGTCAGCTAATAGACAGATATTCCTCAAGAAAGAGGAAAGGACATCCTGCTAGCTTCCAAGTAAAGAAGCGTGCAGTTCCGGATGATGTGCGCTTAGCCAGTGTGCGGAATCATATGCCAAAGATGCTGTCCAACTATAGACGATGTAGGAAATGTAACAGAAAGGGACAAGAAAAGAGGACCCACTAAAAAACATGTGTGCAGAATGTGATATCCTCTTGTGCATTGCAACATGCTTCTCATCTTTTTATGGCAAATAATAATCATTAAACAGGGACGTCTTAAGGCATGGGCCAACTGGGCCCGGGCCCAGGGCCTCACTCCCGATGGGGGCATCGTTTCATTCTCGACTCGTTTCATCTCTGTCTTAATAAGTCATGATCCGGATAATTTTAATGGTCAAATATTATCCCAGTACATATTCTCTAAAGAACAGTCAATTTCAAACTACATGCCAACTGACAAAAGTGGTAAGACTGTATTATTATGTGATGACCGTTGTCATGTCTAGGTCTAGGCCTAATACCATAAACAATAATTCAACACATTTAGTCAAAATGCGGCCATCGGCCAAGAGGGTTTGTGCCTAGGTTTTTGAGATTGTGAGTCGTGCCCTTTTATTTGTTTCAAATTACCTTTTGAACGACAATACATGCCATATATTGTCTACTTTTAAAGATCTCTGGCGGGGCCTACTTTTACATAGGGTCCCAGGGCCTCAAAGAGTCTTAAGGCGTCCCTGCCAATAAATTTAATTATCTTTAAGATGGTGAATGCCTCCTTGGAAAGTATTCTTTCTAGCCCTAAAATTTAAATATAAACATAAAATTCGGCAAAATAAAATAAATTTCCTTAAATGCTATTGTTTAATCGTTAATAAAACACAAAAAACCACGAGAAATTCAAAAGAGAAATGAGTGGTCCACTAAAGGGTTAAACGGTTATTTTGCAATGAATTTTTATGATCAGGCCAAGAGAGAGAGAGACTTTTGGTTTACCCTATATACCTATATATGAAAATGAATTTTTATGTTAGACATCTTTTCGCATCATGAATAGGAAGGCTACTTATAAACAGGAAACCCAATAATCCCAAAACACATTGCTCTGTTCTCAAAAAAGAATATGTTTTTAACCATTAGCAAGCAGTATAATGATGAAATGACTTATCAGCTGCACGAAATAAACAAATAAATAAACCGACACAGAATAAAATAAGCTACACGTATACGTCGAATGTTTTACTTTTATACGTATGTGTGTCTGTGAGTAATATTCCATTTATTCGTGCAAACACAAATATTTGTGCATAGAAAACAACACATTTAAAAGATAGTGAGATTCATGCAAAAAAAAAAGAATAAATTGCAGAGTAGACAAAGAACATCGAAAGTTCGCATGCAGCACACCGCTTTCTCTGTAGAAACAGAATGCGACTGTATGTATACAAAGTATAGCACGCCAGGAAATAAATATCTATCTGCAATGCACGCTAACATGGGAAATGGGCAAAAGAAAGAATAATCTGTTGTTTGAATTTGTAAGATTGAAAGGTCAAACAGAAGCTACGAAGGACATTTTTTGGGGGCAAAAAAAGGTTTTCATTTTCATCAGCGGACATATGCAAGAATCACGAAGAACTGCTTCATATGACAATACTTTCGTCGTTTATTGAACCACAGTTGAACGTTAATAAGCAAAATATGGGGAAATTTATGTATAGAATAGATTCAGCATTGTAACGAGATTAATTTTGGTAAAAATGGATTCCTTAATGAATAGACAGAACACCACCAACATCAAAAAGTGTCGAGCAGAAAAGGAACAAATCGACAGAATGAAAAGATACTGATATCCAGAGCGTGACGATGTGTATATTCTGACATTCCCAAACACGGTTTTAAGTGCTCTTCTGTTACATCATGACAGCCTTGTCTCTTGTTTGAATGTTGACAAAATGTTATTTGTATCACACGCTGTTTTTTTCTTCTTTAAAAAGGAAAACAGATTTTTATTTATCGTAAATAATGGAGTCAAATGTAAATAGTGTTAATGCAATGCGTATGAAAAATACTTTATTTGCATTACAATGGGCAAATATCGGTATTTGTAATATAAATTGCTAAATATACCTAACCACACGTTGATAATAAAGTTATAAAAAAGCATACTGCTTATCAAATTTATGTAAAGCTACTATTTTTGTTTCCAAATGACATTTAAGGGAAAAAAGGAAATAAATTAGTTTAATAAAAGTTTGTACTGTGCGTGTTTTATTTGTAAACGATTAATAATTCAAAAATTATGTTACATTGTGATTTGCTTTAAAATGCATATTTATTTGAATTTTTTTTGAAAGATTTTTTTTGTAACACATCATTAAACATATATTTTGTTCAAAAAAACATCACATGATGTTCAAAGTTATTTTTCTTCTGTGCTTTTAGATATGCCTTTCCCCTTTTAACATTTATTTTGAATAATAATTTTTTAAAAGGGTACGGCCATGGAGAAAAGAAATTCAAATTCAAATACTATTTGTAGAAAGTGAACTTTTTGAATCCTTTAAAAGCTCTTTTTTACTTAACAAAACGAAGTTTTGAAATATTATACATTATTTGTTATAGAATTATATGATGCATTGACAAACAATCTTTCTAATTCTGTGCATACAGTAGTTATTAATATAAAAATGAGACATGTATATTTATTTTGTTAATATTAACTCATTAACAAAAATGATTAACTCATGCATTCAGAAATCTAACCAGAACAAAAATCTCTCGGGATATTCGTAATTAATAATTTAAACATAAATTACTTATAAAAAATGGAGCTCATATGTAAGTATGTAACTGAAAGATCCAATAATGATAAAAAAATGATATAATTTTTGCTTTTAAGGGGAAAAGTTAGAGTGGTAGGAGTATGAAAAAGAAGAAAACATTTTTTCCATATGACATGACAAATTTATTCTAAATAAATAATCAGACGCAGAACTTTGTATAATTCGAGAAAGGAGGGAAAAAGTTAAAGATTAACATTTTAATTTATTTTGGAATCTTATTGACAGTATTTGTTGTTATAATCGTACAGAAAAATAATTTGAAGTACTGTAAGTAGAAAATTCGGTTAAATTATAGTTTTTGTAAAAGTGAATTGATTCAAATCACATATTCAACTAAAAATGGTTAGTTCTGTTTTCAATAACTTTAATGCAAAGAATAGGAGGACAGCAATAGTAATAACATTAGAATTTTGATTTTTAAAAATTAAGGAATTCATAGTGCATTAATATTAAAAAAAATTAAGACTCTTGACTGTAATGTAAATGTTTGTTTAAAATATTTTTAATTGCTAAAGTTTTAAAATTAAAATTATTTTCCAAAATAAGACTGAGAAAAATAAGCATTATTCCAACAAGAATTAAGATGGTTTTGAAGGAAAAGATTTTACAATTGTCATTGAATGTAATTACGTTGCAGAATAGGAATGTTTCAGAAATTCCATCACATTTAATAATTTGTTGACGCGGCAAATTTTATAGCTTTTTCATGCTGCGTTTAAAATAATCGTTTGGTTTTTTTTTAAAGAACATATTTTTTAAATTGGAAACAGTTGTTATTTGTAGCTAAACAAAAGAGTAAAGTATTCAATACACTAGAATTCTAATACATAAAAATTGATCTCATTCAAATTCATAATAACTACATATTTGTTTTTAAAAATTTTAAACAGGTTGCATACAAAAACTTAGATTAAAGTCACTAAGAGTAATGAAATAACCAGTTTTCACTTCCATCGGATTCTTTTTGTAAACTATTATTATTGGCATAATCCTTGTGTAACACAATATAGAATAAAGCATGTGAGTTGTATATTCACCTATTTACAATATAATTTAGAAAATTCTATTATTCTGATCAAGTATAGTATTTGTACATTATTCGCAACTAATCTTTAAGAAAAACTTTATTTCACCAACAATTTGCAAAAATACTACTCTAATAAGCTAAATACTTTAAATTCGTCCTTAGAACAGGTCCAGTTAAGTATAATTTTTTGTAAGCTTTTGTTTATATCATAAAATTCTCCGAATACTTCTGCTCTACTGATATTGTCACAAATGATATAATGATAAAGTTAAATGTCTTATTTATACACATTAGATTGTAAAATATTTATAGTTTTCTCAAGTTAATTCTTAAGTATTAACTTAATTATAGTATTCTAAAATTAAAGAAGCATGAGCGTTTAGCGTACGTTAAAAGTAATTTAAAAAATAAATTTTAAAATTTACACTTATTTTTTCCTTTTTTAAAAGGAACATCGTAATCCTTTACCAATAAAAATTCCTAAGTCATGATGAAGTCTTAACATTTTACATTATAGCAATAAAATATTTATATTTTTAAATAAACAGAAAAAGTAATATAAAGTCAGTGAAATGTTTGTCTTCAATAGTTCACATTTTAATGTAAACAAAAGGAAGGAAAAACTCACAGTTTCATTTTAGGGAAAAAATGAATAAAAAATCCCATGAGAAAAAGATGAAGAAATCTTTCTGGACAAATTATTTTAAACTATATTCTTTCGTTTAAACATTTAATTCAAAGTGGAATATTTAGTTTCAGCAACAGTAATTCTTTTAAAATAAATGTTTTACACATATAGGAAAAAACTACTTTTGTAATCTCTCATTTATATTTTCTGTTGTAAAATCTTTCAAATATTATGTTTTAAAAATAATAATATAATAGTTGCTTAGCCTTGGTCTGGTTACTGACACCTATTTCTATTACACATGTATTTCGAAATTTTTAGCTTTGTTTTTTTTAAAATAATTTTTATGTAAAATGCATTAAAAAAATCTAATATTAACGATATTCAATAAAACAAAAAAAATCTTTGCTACTGCCATCTATGTTTGAGTTGTTAAACAAAACATTGCACTCGGAAAAAATGTTTCTTTTTTTTTAGCAAGTTACCAGCAAAAAAATTAAGATCGAAACTGCTTTTCCATTGTCTCTTTCTTTTAAAATCCATTTATTTATTTCTTCCTCTAATTCTGGCCTGTGAGATTTTCCACGACTATTGGCTCTTTAACGTCGATCACAATTTTAGTTGGTCTTGTTTTTCACCACAAACGAATATGAATTCGTCAATGCTGAAAAAAAATTTCCGACTTCGGTAGCCTTCTCTATAACTTTTAACTTGAAGTTTGAAGTGTAACTTAACGCTTTCGCTTCAACATGATGAAAACTTTCAAAGGACGTAATATGTTTTCAGCGACTCGTAACCATGGACCTTCTCTACGTCATGTCATGCGCCATCTATTATTTATTTTATTGCATTTCTTTCAAAACTTTATTATTGCTTTTCTGATGAAGAATGTTTTATTCAGATAATCCGCGGCGGCGTATAATACGCACTGAAACTTTTTTAACACATAATATTTTGAAAATACGGTACTACAATTAGAAACCAAAGGTTTCGGGATTACTCCCACATATGATAATCAAAAAGGGAAAGTAAAGCCATTTGAAATGTTTTCTACCATCCTTCTCTTCCATGTATGGTTTTGTTCTGACTACCTGACAGATAAGATAATTTGTTCTGTGACGTAAGATAAGTCTTTTTAAGAACAATGCCGAAACATTTTGTTGTACAAATTTTGTTAACGTTTGGGCAAAAAACATCTGCAGAGATTTTAGAAATACTAAAAATGTGTACAGAGATTCGATGACGTCCAGATCGAAGCTGTGCGAATGATATCGCCTTTTTAAAGAGCCCCGAGATTCGCAACGACTGATGATGAGTCACGATGGAGATATTTTTTTGATTCTAAAGGAATTGTTCATTAAGAATTTATTCTAGAAGGCAGAAGAGTGAACAAGGAGCATTATCTAGACTAGCGGTAGCCAACCCAAATGACGTTACGGGCTATTTCGGAAAAACTTTATAATCCCTCGGGCTGCATACAAAAAATATACATCTTTATAATAGATTTGGACCCATTACAAATACACTACTGGCCATTAAAATTGCTACACCAGGATGAAATGCAGATAATTAAAATGATATATATTGGACAATTATATTATACTAGAGATAACAAATGATTAAATTTTCAAGAAATTTGGGTGCATAGATCCTGAGAAATCAGTACCAAAAACAATAATAACAGCACTTATACGCCTGGGTATCGAGTCAAACAGAGATTGGATGGCATGTACAGGTACAAATTCCCATGCAGCTTCAACACGATACCACAGCTCATCAACTGCAGTGACTAGTGTATGGTGACGAGCCAGTCAATCGGCAAATACAGACCAAATGTTTTCTATTGGTGCAAGATCTGGTGAACGTGCAGGTCAGGGAAACAGCCGAACATTTTACGTATCAAGGAAGGTCAACAATAACGGCAACAAGCGGTCGTGCATTATCCTGCTTGAACGTAGGGTCTCGCAGGATTCGAGTAAAGGACAGAGCCACGGGTCGTAACACACCAGAAATGTAACGTGCACTTTTCAAAGTCCCATCAATGCAAACAAGAGGTGACCAAGACGTGTATCCAATAGCTCCCCATACCATTATACCAGGTGATGGGCCAGTATGCCGATGACGAATGAACGCTGCCAATGTGCGTTCATCTCGATACCACCGAAAACGGATGCGACCCTCTTGATGCTGTAAACAGAACCTGGATTAATTTGAAAAAATGACGTCTCACTATTCGTGCATCAGGTTCGTCGTTGATACCACCATTGAAGACGCTGCTGTCTGTGATGCAGCGTTAAGGGTAGCCGCAGCCATGGTCTCCGAGCTGAGAGTCCAGGCTGCAGCAAACGTCATCGAACTGTTCGTGCAGACATTTTATTGCCTTGTAAACGACCCCAATTCTTGACTCAGTGCTCGTGACGTTGCTGCACGAGTCAATCCATTAAGGCCATGCGGGTAACATGCCTGTCTTCTCAGCTGCTAGTGATAAGGGGCCATTGTGCTCCAGCACGGTGTTCCGTACTATCGTCCTGAAACCCTCGATTCCATATTCTGCTAACTGTCATTGGATCTCGACCGGCGCGAGCAGCAATACTATGATACAATAAACCGGTACGCTACAATTCAACCTTTATCAAAGTCAGAAACGTGCTGGTACGCATTTCTGTTTCTTACACGAGGCATCACAACAACTTTTCACCAGATAACAACATGCAAATGCAATTCGTGTATGAGAAACTAGCTGAACAATTTCTTCATTTAAACACATTGTAGGTGTCGTTACCGGCACCTGCTTTGTCTGAATGTGCTGAAAAGCTAATCATTTGCACATCACAGCATCTTCTTCCTGTCGTTTAAGTTTCACGTCTGTAGCACGTCGCCTTCTTGGTGTAGCAATTTTAATGGTCAGTTGTGTATGTATTGGAGTGAAAATTTATATATATAAACAGTATGAACTGTTATTATTTTCCTTATTTTTCATGTATACAGACATAGATAAAATAATAATTATAATGCAATGATCAAATAATGCTTACTTTATTTAAATAATGAGATGTTTGTTTCTCAATACTTTCTCACTTAGTTTTGTACGTCGATCTCAACACGTGTATTTATTTGCACATCGAAATTGATGCTGCGAGTTTGAGCGTGATTTATGTTTGATAAATTTTGTTTTCAGAAAGAACGATTCGAAGTAGTATAAGTTGAAAAAAAGTTACAGGAATCAAACGCGATGCTGCGGGGTATCACTGAAAGGCAATACTGACTAACTCTAAGTATCTACAAAACAGAAGCAACGTGATAAAATTGAAACAACAATGGGATTTATTTGTTGCTAAACACTATACTAAAAACAAAAATATTGCACAAAATAATCATATTTTGTAAAGAATCTCGCTGGGGCTACAAAATTATTCAAGGCGGCCGCATGCGGTTCTCGGGCCGCGCGTTGGCCACACACCCTGATCTAGACTAGTGTTCGGCAAACCGTGGCTCTTTGATTTGGAGATTGGAAAGCGCGCTGAAACCTCTTAACACTAGGACAAGCAATGAAACACTTCCTCACGATGTTCCATAAGTCGGGACAAAACAATTGACATCCGTTTTTAAACTTTAAGATCTTCGTTAATGTTTATTACGATCAGTTCTTATTGTAAAGTGACATTTTCCTTTTCAATATGACCATATGAATTCATTGCCTACTGTGGAAATGCCATAGTCAAAGCATTCTCAAACCTGGTTTCAAAATCTGAATAAAAGGCCTTTAAATGTTGAACGTAGGTTAGAACGGACGGACAGATTGTCTGCGACAAATTTAGAAAATTAGGAATATCCAGTATTATACTTCTTTAGCTTAACTCAGGAAAGAAAAGCTGAAAGGGTTCTTGTTTTAATAAAATTTATGCTGTCACCTTGTAAATGCAAATTAACCTCATTAAATTTAGTAAAAAATCTGCTAAATAGGTAAAAGTTGGTTTTCACTTGATTGATTAAATTTTCTTTTAAAATTAAAGTCACGATCTAGTTTAATGAGAGCCACTATCACATAGACCCCCACTTACACCTCATGGACCCCAAAATTAATTTTTGGCTAACGTGGACCCTTTGGAGGTTGTCATAGATCCCCTGGGAGTCTATATAGACCACTTTGGGAATCCTTGTTTTACATCGTTTGAGGAGTTTATTTGTCGTAAACAGCCTCAGATGTGGCAAAGTAGATAATGGTGCCTTCTACACAACAAAGCTTCTTACATCAGTCGCAAATGGTAGTAGAATTTCTCATCAAAATATTAAAGCTTGTGAAGTCCCCGCCGCTGGGGACACCCGTTCTACACTATCCACGCGACCTGTGTCTGTGGGGAGGAACGAAGAACTACTAAAGTCATTCATACTAAAATCTGTTTATTAAGATCTTAGTTTAAACACAATACAACAAGAATAATCTAAGGAGTATGATCAAGAACGAGAAGACGCAACACGTATTACCAATCGATAGCGCAATTAACCACTGAATCTAACTTTATAGATTAAATACTATCTCACTAGTAAAGGCTTTATACTTAAAATTTAATTCATTAAGCTTACCGCTATATCCTAGATAAACAGCTACGGTCCTTATAACTTCGGTTCTGGCCTTAATCCGGCTATACTCCGTTGGGCTCGGACCCACTTTTGGTTAATCTGCACTGGCACTGTTAGGCTAATTTACAGGATTAAGATTCCTCTCTTAGACTATGTCTCATATCACCTTACGACTACCTTTCTACTTAGCAAACACACCTAACGACTCCACTTAGCGACGCCGCGAATGGCTAAACTTCCCATATGTATATGAGATCCTAATTTACATATACACGTTCTTCTTCTTGAGTTGGTTGGAAACAATTTGCCATTCTGGCCCCAAAGAAATACCAAGAGGACAGTTAATTGAAATCGCGATGAAAGCCCCGTCACAAGCTCTTCCACATCCCATCTATTCTTTGGATTGAGCTCCTTGTGATTTTTATGCATTTTCATCATTAAAAAAAAACTCCGTAGTCGTTTTGTTTCAGTAGCCGAGATATAATAAACATCGCAGGATGCCTTACGGGTGATTGCAAACGATAGTTTTCAGCAAAGATATTGTACGAGAGCTAGAAAAAGTATATTACTGCCCAAGGGGATTATTTTGAAAGCTGTTATGTGTCAATATTTTTAACTATTCAAGGTAAGAACTTATACTCCATGTTCTCGAACTTTTGTATCCTACTACAAATTTCAACATATATTTTTTGTTAATTTATTCTTTATTTCAATGTAACATAATGAACTTTAAATCTATTCAAATTACTAATAACTTTGAGTTTGATTCTCGAAATAAAGTATTTGAATAAATCGACTAACAATGAATGCGAAAGAAGATTGCTTAAAAATCCCTGCTGAGCCAGATGTTGTGTCAGCTTTTTTACCTCTTCAGTAACTAAAGAACAGATAAATCGGAATCGCTGACAAAGATAAGAATATCTGTCTACGTGTTAAATTTTGTCAGAAATGAAAGAATAGAATAGTTTTACAAAATAAAGTAACACGTGTTTGTCTTTTTTTTTAATGGAAATCATCCCATCAGTTTAGATTGTTTATATGATTTTGTGGTCGAATTATTTGATGCTTTGAAAAATATGAGAAATTACAACAAATTAATGTATGTATTTTTCAATATCATAAACAAAATAAAAACTCTTTATGCACTTATAATCTTTGATGTCTTTTAACAAATAAAGCTTTTATCCAGAGATTTGGCACTGATCACCTGTATGTGGAGGGTAATTAATTATCCACAAAGTTCATAAAAATGCTCAAAAAATCTTAGAATGAAGAAAAAAATCTAAGATCTCTATAATTAAAATGCTATAAAAATAACATATGTAAATTTCTAAAAATGAAAATAGAAAATTTAAAGCAATGTCTTTTTTTATAATGATTAGTTCTCATAATTGCAAAAGGGGGTGGGATAGAAATATTACCGAGATTATAATTATCTCAAATACAAAAACTGAATTACAGTTAAACCGTGATTAAATAAATTAATATTTAATAATAAAAATTGTTCAAATAACCCTTCCCTCCTAAATGATCTAAAAGTTCAAAAAAAAAAATTATTAATAAAATTAGTCGAGAAAAATTGACACGTCCATCCAACAAACACACATTTGTGTTTTAACTAAAAAACACGATCAATGCTAAAATGCAGATTAAAAATGTCAAAAATGCATCAGTTAATTTTATTTTGCAAAGTTGCTTAAGAACAGCAGAAAAAACACTTTTAACGATACTTTAAACTTTTTTAAATGCAATTTTTAGAAATTCATGTTTTATTTTCATCGCATGTGGAGACAGACTTTGTAATTTTGAATCACAGCGAACGAGAACGATACCTGAGTTGTGACCCTACTCTCCAAACTTCCACACTAGGTCATGTAAGAATTATGAGCCACAACAGATTTAACGTACATCAGCACATAGCGGTTATTATTGAGGAAATAGGAAGGTTTTTTTCCGATAAAAAATAATAAAAGCATTCGAAGATTAACATTATTTTTTGACTTCGATATCCTTTGGAGAACAATAAATGTTATAAAATTAATCACATATCCATAAATCGAATCCTTTTTTTAATAATTTAATTCCCGCGATAATGTATGCAGAGTTAGAGAATAGAGATCAATAATACATAGATTTTCAGTCATATTATTCATTTATTTTGTATCATTCAAAGATATTTCTTAATATAAAATTACATTGCATAAAATATAACTATTTCTTCAACAAAATTTTTTTAAAATTAAAATTGTACACATGTTATTTATTTTTAATATATTTATTAAAATAAGAAGTAGACAACATAAAATATATAAATATTTCCCTTCATTATAATTAAATAAAAAGATAAATATAAGTTTTTATGCGAAACTAGGGATTGAACCGCTGTATACTTTCATATCTTAAAATCAGGGATATAATCAGTGACTTTCAATTTGACACGATCTTGAGCATTCAATTGTTAAACAATTTCTTTGTAGACTCTAAATATTTTTTATATGAGGAAAGATTTATTACTTGTGTAGAACCAAAATCGGAAAGCAGAGTACATGCAATTTTCTGTCTTCAAACAATTAAATCTCTCCAGCAATGACATTCAATAATTTACAAAATAGTTGTAAATTTATCTTTGGAGTTTTGTAATTCCGTAAATGCCCATAATTCTAAAGATGTTTGTCAAATAAGATCCATTACAAATTTATCAACTTCCATCCACTCAAAAATCGACAAATTGTAGAGTACTCCAGAGTACCAATGAGAACTGCATCACGTGCCACATGTGGCACATGTGCCATAGGTTACCGACACCTGCTATATACCAATACTAAATGGGATTTAAGTGGTTCCAATTTCGTTCAAGTGAAAAAAATTAGTTAGTTTCAAAGTATTTCTAAATTTCAAAAATACACGTATAATAAATGGATGCTTATGTTACAAAGCCGCACAAATCAAAGTAAAAATTGGTTGAATTTTCTGCTTGGAGATGTGTCATAAATTTGTGTATTGGGTTCGTTTACATTAGAAGACAACCTTATGGAGAAAATTTGCTCAGTTTAAATTTGCATTATGACTTCATTTGTCATACTAAAGTACTTGAAAAAGAATACCATATTTCTTAATTACATTCCTAATGGAAATAATAATACTGATAGTTACATTCCTTTCATTCAAAATTAATTGATTTACCATTATGAAACTCATTATAATTTTAAAAAATAACAAACTTAAAAATATATGTTTTTGATTATAAACATTTTAATACAAAAAAAATACGTTTTTCATTCCTTTTTTGCATTGCTTAGTGCATTAGTTTTGTTGTTATAAAAGAGTTAATTTTGAATACTTTATCAACATATGAACTTAAACATCCCTTTAAGAATCATCGTTAAATTTTAAAAGAACAAATTTCTATTCGATAATACAATAATAAAACCAGAAATATGTTTCGGTTCATTCGTACATGGCTTCACGCAAATAAAGTATATCTTGAAATAGTATATCTCGTTTTTCTTTCTTACATAATGGAAAAGGTTAACAGCTGCGACCAACATAATTTTTTCAAAAGAAAGTATGTAGGGAAATACAAGATGAGCGTTAGATTTTAGAGCAGCAATATTTTTCGTCTTTTTAATGGTAATAAAATTTGATTTGAATATTTAAAGGAAAATAAATATTCTATAAAAATTTTTTTTGATATTTATGTAGAGAAAGAGAAAAGGTATTACAAATTGTCACTGTATTTAAATATGTCATGAAATATTTAGATTTTTACAAATTTAAACATTATACAAAATAATGCAATGCGGTATTTACTCGAATCTAAGCCGCACCCCCAATTCTCAACACGTTTTTGAGAAAAAATAGAAGATTGTGTAAAATGTATCCGATACTTAAGAAATTTTTTTAAAAAATTAATGAGAAATAAAATAAGAAGTTAATACTTTATCTATTTTACCACAGTATTAAAAACTTTCATAAACATGCATGAACATTAAACTACTCTAACCCTCATTACCACGTTTCAAAGTGTTTTGTCTCTTTCATTGTTAAAGCTGACTTAATAATTGGTGCCGGCGTCGCCCTTTTTCGTGCTATTCAATGCTTTTGTTATACAACCTTTTATGAAGAGAATGTATTGTAGAGGAATTTAAAATAATTATTAAAGACTTTTGAGCATTTACAAGCAAAAATTATATCATTTTGTTTACGCTATCGACGTATATTTGTTTCCTCTGTGTTAAATTTTCAGTGGTCGTTGCTTTGTTTCTGTTTTTTTCTGAATATCAAATTGCCTCCCTTTTCATACTTGGGTCATAATAAACTCGTCTTGATACTATTATCAATATCTTTGATGTTAAGGTATCCGACTACATTCGGAACCGTGATTTTGCAAAAGCGTAAAAATGGATAATATTTATGATATTTAGCGTCACTTAGATTAGAAAATGTATATAAAATTGTTTTAAGAATAGCATTACAATAAAAAATTATTTAAGTACAATATTTTGACAAAAAATGAACATAGAATGACCCATTTTCAAAATAATCTCCTTTTGCGAAAAAATGCTTCTATTATAATAATATTTTGCCTGTATATAGCTCAGACGTCTGTACAGAGGCTCAACCAGAATTTTTTTGAAATATATGACTTAGAAGTTGGTTTATCCATGTCTTACGACAACAGAGGGGAGAAATTTTAAGAAAAAAACGTCGATAGTTATTTCAATTGGTTGTAACTTTGAAAATAATGTGAATTTTTAAAAAAAATAGTTCAGACTCTCTGGAGAAGTCTTTACTTTATATAAGCAAAATATTATTATTTTAGAAGCATTTTTTATAAAAGGAGAACATTTTGAAAAAAGTTTATTCTAAGTTAATTTTTTGCCAAAACATTGTATTTAAATAATTTTTTTTTTTGTCAAAATGTCCTTAAAACAATTTTATGCATGTATTCTAATCTAAGTGACACTAAATATCATGAAAATTATCTATTTATGTGCTTTTTTAAAATCACGGTTCCGAACGTAGTCGGATACCTTAAGGCAATTATGGTGATTAAAAGAAAGAGTATACAAAAAAATTCCCTAAATACGACCAGAGAGCGAAATTAAAGATAGACTGAAGATAAACCGCGGAATATGATGAACCATAGTTAGAATGGATGGCTACATTTTTTCTTTTGAAAGGGGTGGAAACTCAATTTCCTAACTGACGAATGTTTTTTGCCTTCGGTCTCTTCCTTCGAATTGTCAGTAGCATTAACAATTGAAAAATATAGTGCGGCTTAGATTCAAATAAATACGGTATTTTATATGTTAACATACATTATATTTCCTTATATACATAAATTTCAAAATATTTATACATTATGAAACATAAATAGTTAAGTATTTATTTCTGATAGTTAATGGGAAAATAGTAAATAATTAAAAAAAATTTCGTACAACAGACCACATATGTATGTATCACGTAGCATTTATTTATAAATAGAATGAGAGAGAAACAAGTTTAATGAAAAGGGAACATGAAGTTTAGTAACGTTACTTGTATGAAAGCCGTTTTTATATATACAGTGAAATACGTTTAACGCGAAAACGCTTAAGGTGAAATTTCGCTTAACGCGAAATAATACAACGTTTCCGTTAAACTACTGTGTATCTTCATGCATTTTTTCCTTTTAACACGAAACGAAAATTGCTTTACACGAAAAAATTCACTTCTGGAAATGAACACTTAAAGAGAAATGTTTGAGAAAGGTTGTGTATTATTGAACAGTCCTACTGTGTCATCGAAAGAATTCAATGCAGGGAATGATGATAATGTGTCTACAGCCCCATTTATGACAGGCAAACACGTTTTGGAGTTTGTTCAAAGCTGAAAAAATATAATTGAGGCAGATTCCGGCGATGAAAATGAAATGGATAATGCTGCTCCTGTTTCCACATCATTCGTAATGAGAAACGCCATGAAAAGTATGCGCAATTACTTAGACCCACATTACAGTGGTCAAATGAATAACAAAATTGACGATATTGAACAATTTGTTGACAATTTTATTCTAAAAAAATGCAAAGAAAAATATCAGAATATTTTCTAAAAACTCAATACACATGCTTTGCGTTTTTCAAAAAATTTAAAAATTTTGTATAAAATTTCTTTAAGTTCTTTTAAATGTTTTTGTTTCATTGATTTTTATTAAATACATGCATATATATATATATGTGTGTAAATTAAATGTACTCTAATAAACTTAATTTTGTCGAATATATATTGTTGTTTTTTGCAATATCCTTTAACACGAAAAAATAGTTCAGTCTTCTCAGTTTCGTGTTAAACGATTTTAATTGTATGTTTTAAAACTTTAAAAATTATAAATTAATCAAACTAGACATAATTTTAAAAAGCTCAAATCTTAATACTAAAAAAATGAAAGTCTTATAGGCTAAAAAGAAATATGTGAAAATCATATTACATCATAACTGTAATTTCAAGAAAAGATTATATAGTAATTTATTACGGATTAAAAATAGAATATATTAAAGAAGTGCTTTTTCTTCAGAAATTAAATAACTGATTTTTTTCTGTCTCCCACCATTAATATCAATTTACATATTTATATGAAATCGTTTCTCTTTTTTTCTCCTAACCTTAGCAAACAACTATAGATACATGCAATTCCTTTCGAGCAATTCTAGCAGGTTTTTAAGACGCTCATAAAGAACCGGATTTTCTTTATTTTCAAAGATACAATTGCTCGGAAAAGGAGTTTTCACAAGTTTTATCTTACTTTCAAGAAGAGGTAAAGGACATTTTGCGCAATTCTGTTTAAAAAGAACAATACAACTCGTAAAAACAAGTAAATGAAAATGATAGATAGGAGTTAATTCAATAATTTTTTTTATCAATGGTAAATATTTTATAACAATAATTAATTAACTTTCCATTCTCTTAAAAAATTAAGAACTTTTAAATCTAGATTTAAGTATTTAAATTGGTTTTCATTCGAATTTTTTAGGTCAATGATAACAGGGATACATTTAAGATGTCTGGCTACGTTCGGAACCGTGGTTTTGAAAAAGTGTATAAATGAATACTTTTCCGATATTTAGTGTCAGTTGAATTAGAATATGCATAAAAATTGTTTTAAAAATACTATTATAATAAAAAATTACTTAAATGCAATTTTTTGGCGAAAAATGAAGAAAGAATGACATAATTTTAAAATCTCCTTTATGAAATATATTTCTATAATAATAATAATAATTTTTTTGTCTATATATAGCTAGGACTTCGATTTGGAGGTTAAACTAAAATCTTTGAAATGTATTTATTTAAAAATGTAGTTATTCATATTTTATTATGGGGTCTTAGGAGTGTTAGCTTTGTCTCGAGGGCTGAAAATATAAACAATTTTTTAGATAGATATAATTCTTTGAAATTAAAATTAAATTATTCGAATTTTTTTACACATTATTTATAAAGGAATGAGCTTCAAAAAAGTATAAAATGTTTAAAATATAATCTTAATTTAAAAAATTATAAACAAACATATGAAAATAAGAAACATTTCTGTAAGAAATATTAATTAAGTTTTGCGTTGCGCAGGTTATTTTCTTGAATATTTGCTCTAATAACTAGCAATAAATTGATTTATAAAGTTAAATACATCTTCATTAACTGTAGCTATTTTTATATAAATAGAATAATAAATTACATTTAAAAAAATAAAAAAATTATATTAAATTTTTTTTATTTCAATATTTTTTAAATAATATTTTGAAATACAAAAGATATATAACATAATAAAATTAGGCAGGGTTTTAAAAAGTACGATACATCTTATAATTCTAAAAAGTTTTATTTATCAAATGCTACTATTTTTGAAAATAGCATGTGCAACGTAAAAATTACTTAATATTTATTTTAGAAATGTTTCTTATTTATTATATTCAATTATAATTAATTATAATATTTAAAATTATGATTATATTTTAAATATTTTGTACTTTTTTGAAACCTCATTTCTTTATAAATAATGTGCAAAATATTTGAATTATTCAATTTTGATTTCAAAAATTATATCTATTTAAAATTTTTTTTATATTTTTAGCCCTTGAGACAAAATTAACACCCATGAGACAGGCCCCTTATATCAGATTCGAAAAATTTTAACATAAAAAAAACCCGTTATAATTTTAGTTGATCATAGTTTTGAAAATAATGTGAATGTTTCAAAAATCCTAAATCAATCTCTGTAGAGAAGTCTTAGATATATATAAGCAAAATATTATTATTACAGAAGCAGGATTGGGGAATGTTTTGAAAATATTTCATTCTTTAAATTTTTTTTTGTCGAAAAATTGCATTTAAATATTGTTTTTCTTGTAACAATATTCATAAAACAATTTTACATGTATATTCTAATTCAACTGACACTAAATATCAATATATATATATATATATATATATATATATATATATATATATAAATATCAATATATATATATATCCATTTATACGTTTTTTCAAAATCACGGTTTCGAACCTAGTACTTTGTAACTTATTTTTCCCCCCATTTAAATACCTTAGGAAAATTATTACAAAT
Source organism: Trichonephila clavipes (assembly GCA_019973935.1). Classification (NCBI taxonomy): domain Eukaryota; kingdom Metazoa; phylum Arthropoda; class Arachnida; order Araneae; family Nephilidae; genus Trichonephila; species Trichonephila clavipes. Next base: position 72,577 of record BMAU01015515.1, read on the forward strand.
AGCTATCAATGATATTTTTAAAAATAAATAAACGGAAAATTAAGAGGCTCTTGGAATATACTCAAAACTTTCTTTAAAAACAATAGAAAATAATAATAATAAAAGAAACTTTAATCGAAATAGAAAGAAATAAGAATTACTTCAAGTGGCCTATCTTTCCACGTTTGTTTTATCTCCCGATAACGACTCTCGAGAATTTCGCTCCAAAATCCAGTACCTCCATTATCGGGAAGGCTAAAGTCCAACTTGGGGTACATATCACCAGTATCCAGTCTCTTAGAACTCGATTTCGGCGTTCCATCTTCGCACTTATCGTTCTCAGCTGCCGGCCACCAGCGATGCCACCAACCGAAGGAGGTATGAGACGACGATGAATGTTCTGCCACCTGGTTCCGCAAAAAAATAGGACTCGAGATGGGGGTGTAAGAGCAGATGATTAGCACTCCGATACCTATGAGGGTAATGGACAGGAGGGCTCGCGTACGGAACCGACGGGGCAGCATATCTGATGGACGCGAGCTTTTGCGGCGAATGGGTTGCGATGAAATGATTTCTGTAGCGCTGATAAAACTCGCGCAGCGGAAACTGCAGCTAGATAACATGTGGTTCGTAACTGATTGACAGATTTCTCGTGCGAACAAAATGGAAACAAGCTTCAGTGGCGGTTGAAAAACCTTGTTAGCGAAGGTGTACTAACGGGGTGATGAGACAGGCCTATTGTATTTTCTTTTTTTAGCTTTTTTCGCATTTTTATAATGTTTTTTTTAACAATTATTTTTTGATTGAAATTTGTATTTCGCATTGTATATCGAATCAATATGGAGCTTTGAAAGATAAATAATTATAGAAATAAATAAATAGAGTAAGGGGGGATGTTATTATAGAATTTTTGTCCTGTATTCTTAGAATTAAAAGGCTCATTACGCTATTAATAGAACGTAAAGGAGTAAATCTATTAAATGTTTGATATTCATTTTTATAAATAATTACGGTAGGCTTTACAATCGAATAAAATAGAAATAATCAGTTTGAAATTTATGTATAGTTATTAAAGTTAATGCAGATAATAGTATTAATTAAAGAGAAGTAAATTATTCATAATCTAATAAACTACAAATAAGTGAAAAAATGAATAAAAATAATCAAGCAGACGAAAAAAAATTGGTCAAATCAAATAAAAAAAATTGTTTTAGTAATTCATGATCATAAAAATAAAACGCAAAATATATTACAATGCGAATGAAAAACCGACGAAGCTAAAGATATAAAATGTCAGAAAAAGATCACCAAATACTTACAATTTATCTATAATTCTAAAGATTAAATCCAAAAATTGGTTTCTGTACACAAGAGAGTGTGAGAGTTATATTAACGTTCGCACTGTAAAGCAACACGAGAGCTATTAGCGTCGGATCTGGTAATTTTGAACCTCGGTCAAGTGACGAGGAGGAATGCCCAAAGCTCACCCGAAAAGGGTTTAGAGCTACAAACCGATCCCTCGAGAAACAATCACTCCCACGACCAGACTTTATTGAGAAAAAAAATAAAAAAAAGACAGTAAAAGGACAAAATACAAATTTAAAGGTACATTTTATAAATATTAGAAGACAGTAAAAAGACAAAATACAAATTTAAAGGTAACTGCACAAGAAACATACATGTGCGTGAACGTAATACAAAAATACAAAGCAAATATACTAAAAATAGTGATAACATAAGGAATATAAGAGATGAAAGAAAGAATATACATATTCCAACTTCATTACAAATTCAAAAAAATAATAATAAAATTATCCAATACAAATGCACTAAACAGACCAAAAGAAAAAAAAGAAAGACAGGAAACAAAAGTAATAATAATAATAAAAATGTTTTTTTAATCATATTTTCAGTTGGCTCCACTACTTCCTGTTGGTATCCCCCCCCCTTAATTGGTTCTTCAGTTCAATAAAAAAAAAAGCACCGGAAAGGTGATTATTTTTTTTTGAGACCTCCTCCATTTATATTTTAAAGAAACATAAACGAAGAATGCCACTGGGTAAAATAAACAAATAAATAGACAGAAAAGGGGAAAAAAGAGAGAAATTATTGAATCTTATTGAAGATACCATTTTTGATAAAGGAGAAGGAAAAAAAAAAAAAAACCAAGAAAGTAACCATAAAGTATACGCAAAATGTTGACTAAGAGTTAAACCAGGAAGCTTCAATACATTATGTGAGGGGAAAAAATAATAAGGTTTAAAGATTGAGAAGGAAAAAAAAATCCATTCTCACCAAAGGAAATTGATCCTGGATTGAATAGGCAATTTTAATACATAATTTTAGTTTAGATTGAATGGAAGGATTTCTAACGATAGATTGGAACCAGGCTATAGGCTTTTTTAGCATTTTGAGATGGAGAGACCAAATGGAAATCCTTAGTCAGAGGACATGCGAACACATAATGGTCAGCGTCCCCAACAGAGCCACAAATACAGTTGGGAGTAGTTTTTAATTTGAAGCGATGCAAATAAGAAACAAATGGGCCATGGTTTGTCAAGAATTGTGTAACGTAACTGGAATGGGGATTGATATCTAAACTGGGTTTGGGAAAGAAGGATTTGACTCGTAAGACAGTTTTAGAGTTTGACCACCAAAACTCTCCCAGTCCTCAATTTATTTTGAAGTGTTTTGATGACATAAGAGCGAGGGGCGGGAACACTCACCTCTACACCATTAGTAGTAGCGACTATAGTAAAATTATCTGCAATATCATTAAAAAATTATTATTATGAGCCTTAACCCAGAAAATATTATAAAAGTTGCAGTACATAAAGAGTTTATTCTTTATTAAATTAAGATAGGCAGATTTATTGTTAGGACTTTTAAGGAAAAGAAAGGATGATAAACTATCAGTATAAATATTAATTTTAACATTTTTAGCAACAACTCATAGAACGGAGAATCCGATTGCAGATACCTCCGCTTGGAAAACAGTATTGTAGGGCTTTAATTTAAAAGAATAGGTGCCATAAAGGGACCCCGATAAAAAATGCACACCACGAACCCGGTCTCAGTCCCAATTTTGGATCCGTCTGTGTACACCTCCCATTCATTAGGCCCCTGCAATTGATTAAAATTAATAATTCTATTACGAGCTTCCACAGAGTGGAGAGGAATAAAATTTTCAATGGAATGACAATCAACAAAATTATTAAATTCAGGGTTTCGAAGTTTCCAGATTTGGTATTTAAGAAAAGCTTTTTTAACAGAGTATCAGAAATTATTTGTAAGGCGTTTGTGGGTGATGTCCTAAAGCCCTTCGTGACTTTTAAAAGATAAATTCTTTGAATAGCGTCAAGTTTTTGGATATGACGAGATGTAAGCAAGCCACCCCAAACCCCCCGCACCATAGATATAATGATGGGTTCAATCACAGCAAAGTACCACAATTTAAAATTTTTTAAGTTAGAATTGGAAAATAAAATTCTATTAAAACTGAAGAGACAGTTGATAAATTCCCTCTTTTTAAAAATTAATATGAGTGAACCAAGAGGGCCGGTTGTCAATAATAAGCCCAAGAAAGATATTTAATAGAGTCGACTACTTCTATAGAAACATTGATTTTAAAGATAGGTTTCCTGCGAAACACAGTACCACCACGGGCTGTACACCTAAATGCGACTGAGTAAGTGTTCTCAGGAGAAATAACAAGTTTAAGATTTTTGAGTTTATTAGAGATTTGATCAATAATTGAATTGGTTTTAATTTCGACACTTCACCTTGCACTTTCCTCTCCTAGCCATGACACGCCGGCCATGAGTCCATGACTGACCATTAAGCTACCGTGGCCACGATAATAATATAAAAAAATTAGCATATTTATTTATAAACTTACAAACTACAAATAAGTAAAAAAAATATTTAAATAAATAAAAATAATCAAGCAGACGAAAAAAATTGAACAAATCAAACAAGAAAACATGTAGTTATTCATAATTTTATAAAATGGAATGTAAATATTACAATTTGAATGAAAATGGATAAACCAATCCAATGTTTGTCAAAAAATAAGCATTAAAGATATAAATTGCCTGAAAAAGATAACAAATAGTTGATATTTATCAATAATTCTAAAAATTAAATCAAAACAATGGATTTTGTGTGTGTGTGCAGAAGAGAAAAAAAAGAATAAAAATATTTAAATCAGAAATAATGCAGACGATATTATTCTTAAAACATATTAGTAAAATACTGGAAATCAGTTCTAAGTCCTGAAAGTTTATTTCAAAAATTACGAGAGGAATTTGGCATCACTTATAATTAAGTAAATTATTAAAGAATTCAAGCAGATAAAAGTACATTACAATGTTCAGAAAGAAATAAACTACAACCTAAATGACAATATCTAATCAAGTAAATGCTTTTGGCATTGTTTGTTTCCATGGTTACTGAGTGATAAAAATACTCAATAATTGGTAACAAAATAGAACAATTATACTCCAAATGTGATAATCATTTCTTTCTCATTAATATTTAAAATCAATCGTCAATTTTTTAAATATAAATTCGCAAAATGTTGCTTTATTTGCAGTAAATGAAATTATGACCCACTTTGTACATTATATAAATAGTAAATCGGAAAATATATAGACATCTTAAGTTGGAATACCGGTACATGAATTAGGAATTACTGATTAACTAAAATACGGAATTGAAATAAACTGAAGCAATTTCAAATTATTTTTAGGAACAGACAACTTTTCACTGAGGAATCGTTTATTTTTATAAACAACTTTTTGGGGAAATGAATTCATTTCCACATGTAATCTTAAGTTGATTTATAATTACTAGCTAATTTTGATACAAACATTGAAAATTGAAGACTTCGATAATATTTATTACATAATGTGCATCACTTAAAAAATTTTTAGGTTTTTTTCGGCATTTTATTTTTTAATAATCAGTGTTCTGAACCTTCTATTCGTCTTTTTTGCTAACTAAATTTCTATCCTACAAATAACTATCTGATATTTCCAATAAATAGCCCTTAAAATTTTCTTTAAAAAAATCATCTTTAATTTCCCTTGCCCTGAAGAAAACCGTTATTTTTTAAGTTATTTATTTTTGTGTTTGTTTTTTGTCTCACAATCATAGAACAAGGCACGAATCCAGAACAGCTTTTCAAGTAAAAAAATCCCTCCTGACATGAATTCGAATAATTACAGGAAATATATATAGGTATTAACGACACCTTGCTCTCTTAAAAATAATCCCAGCAAAAAAGCTAGTTTTCATTTTTAATGCATAAAGTAAAAAATCCACTAAAAGACAAAAAAAAAAAATGAATTTATATAAAAAATTGACTTATTCAAGATAAAATGAAAAACAGATGAAAATAAAAATATGTAGCTTTTTTAACATGTTGCAAGATACGGCACATTATTCAAATGAACCTCAGTATGGAAGTTAGAAACAAGAAGTATAAACGCACACACAATCCCCCTTTCAAATAACGCAAGTTTTTATCACAAGTTGGTAAAACTGGTATAATTGTTACCGGCTTGAAGAAAATTCTTTGACGAATTAACTTCCAAAACGAAATAGTATTACTCTGTTCCAAATTTATAGTATACTAGCTGGTATACCCGTTCTTCGCACGGGTGAACTGAAAAATTAAACAACAGAGATTGAAGGTAAAAGAAGTTTTTAATGAGTTAATTTTATGTGAATTGCAAATTAAACAAAAAAAGCTTTTTGCATATCTCAGCTAAACAAAAAAAAAAAAGAAAGAAAAAAAAACACCTTTGTTAAATTTTAAGTAGGTAGATCTAATAGCTGATAAAAAGGAGTTTTTTTATTTATAATTCCTCGTAACACTCTTGAGGGTCGATTTTCAAAATACCTCCCTAAGCTGATCTCTGCTCAGCAAAAAGTAACACATTGTTAAAAGTTTTTGCGTAATGAACGCTTAAAGTAGTGTAAATAATTTATATCTGAAAGTGTAATACATTAATATTTTTTCTGTTGCATTTATTTTATTTTAAAATTGTAATATTCGCAAGCAACGCCGTTTCTTAAATTATAATGGCGATTAAATGAAAAACAGCGAAATGTTAACGATAGAGTCAAGTTGGCAAATGCCTAGCTACTTTCGTAGCTCGAGCTTTATTAGAGCTTTGTAAAAGACCCGCCGTGTAGGGGAGATGCACGTTAATACTTTATCCAACCGCATTATGATTTACTGCAGTTTTTTCATACAATTTTTTTTGGATCACTACATGTACAAATTAAGGGATATACATAAACAAAATACTCCACTTTGGAAAATTTAATCCGTTAGAGCTAATAAATTAATTAAAGATATTCCACTGTAAAATTAATTATATATACCATTCACTTAAAATAAGTAGTCAAATCATTTTCTAAGGTCTTTATTAACATACAAAAACATCAGACACTTAAATTTTGACATAAACTATTTTTTTTCGGGACAAAAAATAATAATCTTTGCAATCCGCTGAAAACACCGTCAGCTGAAAACGCAATATCTGCTACAAAACTATTCGGCTTCCCGCTAAAAATACTCATCATAGAACCCGTGCTGCCATATATCTTAGAAGAGTGGATTTCAAAGAATATTCCTGCTAAGTATTGGTAGAATATTCCTTCTAAGTTGGTGTGGTGTGGTAGTTAGGAGAAGGGGGTGCCAGCTCAGGTGTTGTCCACGTCACTTGACCATGTTTCAAAATTACGTGATACGTTGCCAAAAGCCCTCGTGTAGCTGAACAGTGCGATGTTAATATTCACTCACTCACACACTCCAAAAAATACAGTACAATAGTTATAATTATTTTTATACTTAAAAACGCAATATCTGCCTATTCAATTAAAATTATAGCGTTATAATTAACTACTAACCACAAACAAATTTTGAAAATTTGTCCAAATGATGCAGTGTGAAAGAGAAAGTTTATTTACTTTAAGTACCAGAACCGACAAAAGCATTTATTTTAAAAAAAAGATCAATTTCTTACTACCAAATGTGCATAATAAAATCATAAAAAAACATTAAAATAAAGAGAGATTTATAACAACCTCTCCCTTCAAAACTTAGTTTTATTCTGAAATAAAAAAAATAGGCATTATGTTGATCAGAGGAATTAATTAGAAGTGAGTACCTTGCTTAGCCAAAACAAAAAGAGTTCTTTCACAAACAAAAGATAGATGTATGCTGACGTGGGCTTTTTTGCAGCGCAAGCCAGAATTGCTCTCAGATGGCAGAATTTTTTCCTACTTACTTGACAAATATCGTTATATTTTGGACACTTTATATAATATCTTTATAAATTATAGCCTATGTGCTATTCTGATGTATAAGCTATATTACTGTAAAGTTTAATTAAAATCCATTCAGTTGTTTTTGCGTGAAAGACCCACAAACATCCTCACAAACTTTCGCATTTATAATATATATTAGATTAATACCTTTTTTAAAGCTTTATTTGTATGCAGCGAAATCTTTAAACTCATTTACACACATTTTAAGGCCAAATTAATTCGAAATTTTGCTCACTTGTACAAGACTAATGGCAATACAATCACTTAATAATTTTGTTCCATTTTCTGCTCAGGATCACCAGGACTAACGATGTCCTATTTTCACATCTCATTCCGCACCTGGCGACTAATTCCAGATCCCATTTTCAGATTTGGTGACTAAAAGATTAAATTACAATTTAGTTCGATTAACTATAAAAGGGTGTTTTTTAGTTTTTTTTAAACAGTAATTTATTTTAATTTACGTTACGAAGCAACACGAGGACTTTCGGTGGCGAACCTCGTAGTTTTGAACCATAATCAAGTGACAGGTATGACACCTGAGTTAACACAATCCCTCTTCAAACTTCCACACCACGCCATTGGCAGGACTTGGAGCTTCGGTAGATTTAATGTGCTTCAGACGTCTACACGGCGTGTCTACAGTGGGCACACATAAAAAGTGTTTGAAACACCCAATGTTTCAAATTTTAAGTCACATTAGATCAGGGGTGGCAAACCTTTTTGGGAAGAGTGCCACTATCTTATAAAAAAAAAGTTATGCGTGTTAAGTTCAACTTTTCCAACAAACAAAAGAATATGAAAAGGTGAAAAGTTACTTATAGATTTACTATAGTCTTTGTGACAGGCTCATCGCGTTTTCTACTAAAATCTCCTCTTGGGTTCTTTGGAGCTGAAAAAGGCAAATTCTTTCCAACCAAATCCAGAAGCGAAACGTGAACATGCAAATTAGAAACCTTTTAAATAGCAGCAGTTTAACGTAAGCGTATGATCTATTGGGAAGTGATTATGCTAGTCTGGTTTAAGCGCGTGAACTGAAGGAAGAGAAGAAAGCCGTCGTTGAGTGTGAAGCTATCCGTGACAGAACGATCAAGTCAAGGTGGATACAATTCCACGCGAGACAATCTAAAGACATTAAGAATCCGAGAGGATTGTGATTAAACAAGAGATTAAGGTAGGATCATTCTCTAATATCTTTTAGTAACTGTGATATAAACAGAGATTAGGAATAGACGGGAAAGCTAAATATAGTGGTTAAGATCGCGGTTATTTGGCAATACGTATTGCGTGTTTTCTCACCTCAGATCCGCTAAGTTATAATATAAATATTATCATCGTTAGTGTTTAAGTTAAGATCTTAATAAAGACATCTTAAGATCAGGACAACGCCTGGTTCTTCATTCACTCCCACACCTCTAGGTCACAAAGATAACTTAGGAGCAAGGTATCACCCACGGGGGAATACTTCACAACTTATTATGGGATTTTTATGCAAATGGCACATTTTTTTTGGAAAAAGGATGTATGAAAAGATCAACATTATTTTATCCTGAAAATCATCAAATCTAGCACTGAATGTATTCTGCAAAATAGATTTTAAATCTGTCACAGCTCGTAGAATTATTAGCTTTGGTAAATATTTTCTGCATTAATGGGAAATGTATTTTATCTTTTTTCTCCAAAATCGAGACAAAAAAGCTAAAGTTCGTTCATAGAAGAAGATGCATGATTAATTAGGGTACTAAAAGTAAAATCTTTTCCTTGTAATCTCAAATTTAAATTCTTTAAATGTATCGTAGTACCTGTAAGAAAAGCTAAATCCCAAAGCCAACCCTCATTCTTGAGTAGAGAACATTCACTGGGCAGTACATAGTTTTCTTCCAGATATTTTAAAAAGCCCCCTTTCCCCCTCAAACTCCAAAATCTCAAGAGTGCACTTCCTTTGGAAAGTCAGTGCACAAAACAATGAACGAGTATTTTCTACATTATAATTTTCTATTGTAATTCAATTAAGGCTGTATTTTGATGCCCCTCCTCCCTTTTGGATGAGACAACTGCATTTCAATAAAATTGCAAAAAATTTTAGCATTTATTATTATATTTTCAAGTTTTAAATTGTTTCAATAATTCTTCGCGTTCCACTGTTACAACTCATCCGTGCCACGCGTGCGCCACCCCTGCACGAGAACTACATGAGAGCTATTAGCAAAGAACCTAGCAATTTTGAACCATGATTAAATGAATGAAGTATATATTACCTAAGCTTGACACCCTATTCAAACTTCATAATGGGAATACCATGAACTTTAATAAATTTAAAGTGCATCAGCTGTTTTACTGATAAGCACGAAATCTGAGCCCGCCACCCAAAGGTTATTTCTCCGTCATACAGATTACCGTGGCCTCTTTTTACATTCGGAAAAGGCCTTTTGTTACGATCGGGAACACGCATTTTCCCAAGTTAAAAATAAACTGGAGATGGAAAGGGGGGTATTCCTTTAAATTATACGGTACAAACAAAAGATTTATAATTATATATATATTTGTTTTTCTACTCTTCAGTTCCAGATTTTTGAAGTAAAACTTTTTTACGCACGCTTGACTTGGGGACAGTGGCGTAGCTAGTTCTGAATGGGCCCTGTATCAAAATTCCTTGGGGGGCCCTTTTTTGGAAAAGAAGTAAAATACACTTAATTGAAAGCGTCAGAATATTACACATCATGGGGCCCCTGTATCATTGATACGGCGATAGCTACGCCCTTGCTTGGGGAGTAAGCTGGTGAATGCGTGACGAGAGCGTTACGAAAAGTATGATCGGTTGAGGGGAACAGAAGTTGAGAGGGAGATATAAGTTAGTGAAGATAGAAATATATATATATATATTATATATATATATATATATATATATATATATATATATTTCAGTCAGTAGTTCGTTTGCGAGCGGTGATTTCTTGATTATTTCGTAATTTCATTTCGTTCTTGAACATTTTATAAATTAATATTTTGTCCAATACATTAAATATTCTACGTTTAAAGTGACTAAAAATGTAAATTCATTTTAAAGTTCATATTTTGTGAATTAGTAACTTCGTACATGGACATTTAATTACGATATATTCGTAAAATCGATATTGGTCAATCATCAATTGGTGATATATGTATTGCTCACTGTGTTTTGGACGATGGAACAAACATCATAATGATAGTTGTTTACATTTCGCCCAATAGCACAGTTAATCTCTCTATATAAACTAGCCGTTACCCACCCGCTTCACTGGGTATGGCACGATGTTGTATATATGTATACTGTTTACATATATATTAATTATTGATATCTAGCATTAAGAATTCGATTGTATTGAAAAATATATTTATAGCTGTTACACTCTCGCCCCTTGATATAAAAAGAACATAAATTATAATATCTAATATTTCTATTTATATCTAAAATAGAAGGGGAGAAATATTTTTCGCTCACTTTAACCTAATAATCAAGTGGAATTCCACCAAAGCAACTTTCAGTGGATCTCTACTCCATAAAATAAACATGCGTGCTAAATTTCAAGTCTAAATCTAACAGAGCAAAAACGGAATTTTTATCATCCATACCTCGTTGAGAGCACTCTTAGCGGATTCCAATTCAACAAAAAAAAGCATGCAAACCAAATTTTATTATTGTAGTCTTAGCAGTTCGAAAACGGGAATTTTGTCTATCAATACGCCCCAATAACTCTCCCCGCTTCCCCCTGGAGTTGATTTCCGTAAAATCCATTCTTAGTGGAACTCTATTCAACTAAAGAAAAGTGCTCAACAAATTTCAAGTAAATGAGTTACATTCAAAAACAGGAATTTTTCTAAAACACGCCTTAATCCCTCGCAACCCCACTCCTTCGGGGGTCCGTTTTCGCAAAAATATTTGTAAAAGGAACTTTATTCCATGAACGGAATATACCTTCTAATTTTCAAGCAGGAGTTTCTATTAGTTGAAAAGCGGAAATATTTATCTATTGCACCACTTAATCCCCCTCAGTGACCCTTGGGGATCAATTTTCCCAAAAATTATTTTGTAGCAGATCTCTACACCATGAAAGGAATTCGCTTACCAAATTTCAAGACTGTAGGTTTAATGGTTCCGGAGATATCGTGATTAGTCAGTGAGTGAGTCGCTTTTCTCTTTTATATATATAGAAGAGAAAAGCGACTATCTCACTCACTGACTAATCACGATATCCCCGGAACCATTAAACCTACAGACTTGAAATTTGGTAGGTAGGTTCCCTTCATGGAGTAGACGTCAGCTAAGAACGGATTTTGCAAAGTTCGAACCCCAAGGGGCGTTACGGGGGGTTAAAGATAATTATTTCCATTACTAAACTATTAGATGTACAGTCGTGAAACTTGGTACACAGATTTCTCATCTCGCCCCGAAAAAAATCTCGAAATTTGGTAAGCGGATTCCTTTAATAGAGTACAGATCCGCTGCAAAATGGGTTTTGTCATTGATTGATTGAATATTAACGTCGCACTCTTCAGCTACATGAGGGCTTTTGGCGACGGACCACGTAATTTATGGGTTTTATCAAAATCGACTCCTAAGTGGCGTTGTAGAGTATTAGGTGGCGTTATAGGCAATTAACTCCTTTTTTAAACTATTAGACGTAAAATCTCGAAATTTAGTAAGCTGATTCCATTCATTAAGTAGAGATCCGCTATAAGATGGGTTTTGTGAAAATCGTTTCCTAAGTGGCGTTATAGATAATTATTTCCATTTTTAAATTATTAGACGTACAGTCTTGAAATTTGTAAGCGGATTCCTTTCATAGAGTACAGATCCCGTACAGAATGGGATTTGTGAAAATCGACCCCAAGTGGCGTTGTAGAGAATTAAGTGGCGTTATAGGCAATTAACTCCTTTTTTAAACTATTAGACGTAAAATCTTGAAATTGAGTAAGCAGTTCCATTCACTGAGTAGAGATATGCCGTAAGATGGACTTTGTGAATATCGTTTCCTAAGGGGCGATGCGGGGGCTTAAGGGGCGTTATAGATAATTATTTCCATTTTTAAACTATTAGACATACAGTCTTAAAATTTGGTAAGCGAATTCCTTTCATGGTGTAGAGATCCGCTACAAAATAGTTTTGGGGAAAATTGATCCCCAAGGGTCACTGAGGGGGATTAAGGGGTGCAATAGATAAATATTTCCGCTTTTCAACTAATAGAAACTCCTGCTTGTAAATTAGAAGGTATATTCCGTTCATGGAATAAAGTTCCTTTTACAAATATTTTTGTGAAAATGGACCCCTAAAGGAGTGGGGTTGCGAGGGATTAAGGCATGTTATAGAAAAATTCCTGTTTTTGAATTTAACTCTAGAAAAATAAAAAACATTTACTTGAAATTTGTTGAGCACTTTTCTTTAGTTGAATAGAGTTCCACTAAGAATGGATTTTACGGAAATCAACTCCAGGGGGAAGCGGGGAGAGTTATTGGGGCGTATTGATAGACAAAATTCCCGTTTTCGAACTGCTAAGACTACAATAATAAAATTTGGTTTGCATGCTTCTTTTGTTGAATTGGAATCCGCTAAGAGTGCTCTCAACGAGGTATTGATGATAAAAATTCCGTTTTCGCTCTGTTAGATTTAGACTTGAAATTTAGTACGCATGTTTATTTTATGGAGTAGAGATCCACTGGAAGTTGCTTTGGTGGAAATCCACTTGATTATTAAGTTAAGTGAGCGAAAAAATCTTTCTCCTTCTATTTTAGATATAAATAGAAATTAGATATTATAATTTATGTTCTTTTTATATCAAGGGGCGAGAGTGTAACAGCTATAAATATATTTTTCAATACAATCGAATTCTTAATGCTAGATATCAATAATTAATATATATGTAAACAGTATACATATATACACATCGTGAAATACCCAGTGAAGCGGGTGGGTAACGGCTAGTAATATTATAAAGTTTTTATATAAAAGACTTATGATTTACTATCGAGTAAGCTCTGAAGAATTAGAAGAAAACTATCATACATCGCCACTAATTTTAGCAGGAGATTTCAATGTTAATTTCGCGTCCGAAGATGGACACAACTCCTGGTAAACTTTCTACAAGATAAATTAGAACTACAAATGAACTAAAGTGAATAACTGAAATGAGCCGACCACAAGACATGGAACATAAATCGATGCAGTTTTCTCTAGATATCTTTCTAATTTTCATTCGAAAATATATGCATCTTATTTCTCATACCATATAATAAGCCTATTGTCTCGGTCTTGCAATCAACTACAGTAATTACTGATGTATCCGATAATGAATAAAAATAAAAAATCTATTTAAAAATATTAATTTGTCGATGAAAACCCTTAATAAATTCAAATATTTGTAAAAAATTAATATATATATATATGAATATACACATGTATATATTATACATATATAAACATATATATATACATACATACATATAGATGGAGTTAAAGAAGTTTTACTTCAGTCATGTGTTCTAGAGCAGTGATCCGCAACCCCCGGTGAGTGGATCAAATGGTGCCGGGCCGCCTAAAGAACATTAAATTATTGCCATTTTATTTAAAGTGGTGCATTTCTCTCGGATTTGCGCAACTTTCCATGGAAATCACTTTATATTCCACGTTAAATCACTTTTATTCATTTTTGGTGTAACTAGGTTGCGGAGCACTGCAACCTTTTTATCGCTGCGGACCGGTCAACACCTGATAATTTTACCGCGACCTGCTGAGTGTGGGACACGTTGATTGTTTATATTTCAGATTGTTTTGATTTAACAGTTTTAGTTCTGTTACATTTAAATATGCCTTCAGAATAAAATATAGTAACACCCCCCAAAAATGAATAAAAGTGATTTAACGTGGAATATAAAGTGATTTCCGTGGAAAGTTGCGCAAATCCTAGAGAAATGCGCCACTTTAAATAAAATGGCAATAGTTTAATGTTTTTAAGGATTCTCGGCACCATTTGATCCACGGACCGGGGATTGCGGATCATTGGTCTAAAGCACACTTTGTTTTTTTTCAACTGTTTCTCTCTTTCGGAATTTTATAGTTCAATCTTAGTCAATAAATGTAGACAAGAGAGTTGAACCACGATTTGCAGACTGAAATAGGATATAAATATTTGTTTTACTGATTATTGTTCATACTTTTCTGCATCTTGCGGCGAAAACGGTGGTGTGAGTTGCGGTGGTGCACCACCAATTTGACTAGTAAAAACAACTGCTACCGCTTAAAAAAACCACGATTTCTGTTCGTAAGATTTGACATACTATTAGAGGGATTTAATGATTTTCTGAATTTCATGACATAAGAAACTTAAACAAAAATTTTGAGATTTTATAGCATACATGTTATAAATTTCATTGCATTTGATTGGATTATTTAGAAGATATCCCGTTTTTCGTGCACAAATTATCATGAAAAGTTCATTCTTCAAAAAACGAATTAAAAAAATATTTTTATTAGTTAGATAAAGTAAATGCCATAAAAGGAACTTAAAAAACTCTCTAGTTTTATGTATCAGTCCTTCTTCCTCAATAATTAATTTCTTTTTTCTCTAATGACCCAAACAACATCAAACATCTAAAAGGCACTTTTCAACCTAGTCGGATACCTTAATAAATTTGCCTTGATCTCAGAAAACAATCTTTCTTAAAAATTGGCTAAATAGAAAATTAAAGTTTATGTCTCAAGGGGGGGAGGGACTGATGCAATTCTTTTCATTTAATATAATACATTTCTTCTTAGATTACAATCCACTAAATGGTCAATTGAGTGACTATCAAATCTCACGCTTTGCAGCAACATGAGAACTACTTGCGATGGGCCTCATACTTCTGAAGTTTGATCATGTGACGAGGACGACCACTTAATCCCTTAAGTGCCGCGGGCGTGTATACACGTCCTTACAAAGGAAAACTTTTTGTATTGTGCTGCTCACTTTAAAACTACTCCCACGGTTTTGGAATACAATAAAATGACATTGCCTCTAGAGTATTTACTTATTTCAGAGAAGAGGCGGGGAAGGAATTTGAAAGGGTATATTCCAGGGAACGGTAAAATTCATAGCTAAGCAATTTTCTTTTCATTTGAGTGCGCTCTTTCAATTCCTAATATATTAGCTCACACTCTCTATTTATTTATCTAGGTGGAATTTTCAATCGTTAATAAAATACATTTTAAGGCTACACGGTACCCTTTTTCAAAAATTTTTTTTTAGAGACAGTTACAGTAAAAATAATTGATGTTTTATATTTAGATTATATTATTAAGCTGATTTTGTAAGCAAAAAGTCAGTTTGACCAGCCATTATTTTACAATTTTAAAAAATTAGGATTTTTTGAAGTTTTTTCGAACTCTTATAAAATACTCAATTTTTAAATTCTTTAAGTCATTTTAAGTTATTTATGATTCTTAGATTATTACAAACAATATTTAGTATGGATTTGAAAATCTATTCCCTTGTTGATTTTTAATAATTATTTTTCTAGAAAAAACACGAAAATTTTTAAAATATCAACTTTAGCATTTTTTAGAAAAATAACTAGAATTCTCAGCCCTAAATCCATACTAACTTTTATATTTGGGAGTATATGCAAAAAAATTCAAGGATCTATCTTGAACAGGAAAAAAGCCTTAGCGATTAAGAAAACACTTATACCTTCAAAATTGAAAGTCTGAAAAAAACGCATTTAAAGTTTGTAAAGTCATCAAACAAAAACTTAGAATGCCCGTAAAACTCTAATTTTTTAATATGTTATTTTCCAATGTATGTTCTACATTAAAACACTATTTTTATTAAATATGACTGAAAATTATATTTTTAATTCAAAATATATTTTTGCATAATATTGATAGCATTTGTTAAGACGTCAGTTTATTCAGCTTTATCTTAACCTAATATTTCACAAAAGTTTTGAGACACGAAGCATTTATGTACAAAATAATAATGATACTAACTTAAGCTAAAAATAGTCAGGTTTGCTCATAAAATTTAATTTTTTTCAGTTTTAAATTGGGGCAGTTTAGGAAGTTTTAGTTAAAATGCTAAAATATAGTACTACAATATGTTTAGTATAATGTAGTTTGGTACATTAAGGAAATATTCAGTTATATCTGCAGCATTTGAAGTCAGAATACTTGTATTCGGAAGTCTAAGTGCAGAATCAGCTGAGGATTGAATTTTAGATACATTATTTCCAGTAGTATTCCATTTGTCCGAAATATTGCTTCTCACAGAAACCCAGAACGCATTTGTGTCATGGCATTTTCTCTACAGGAAAAAATTAACGATAAAGCTTTTAAGTTATATAAACTATTTTTAAAGCAAAAATTGGCCATGAAATTAATCTTTATTAATTAATTATGAGAACTCAAAACATAATCAAGCAGAAATGATTTTAATAATGAAAATTGGAATTAATAATTATTTCAAACTAAAAGCTCAAAAATATTTTAAATTAATTCAACTTAAGTGTGAAAAAATGCTTGAAAAGGAAACCGAAACCAAAACCATAGCTCATAAAACTTCAAATATCTTAAAAACTAATTTGCTAACAGATCTGAAATTTCGTGGCAAGCATCTCAATGATATGGGTCACCAAAACACGCAAAAATTTTTTTTCGGTAAAAATGAAATTTTTAGGGTTATTGTGTACCTTAAAGCGCTCTATTGAGCTGAAATTTTATATACATGATTATTTTGGATGACAATACAATAATTTAATTATAATTAATAAAAATTAATTGATTAAAACTAATTATTTAAATAATAACAAGTTGAACTGAAATTTTATATACACGATTGTCTTGAATGACAATACGATACTTTAATGATAATTAATAAAAATTAATTACCACTTAATGTTGTGATTCTGTCCTATGTATATACATATTTATATTAATTGTAACTATTTAATAAAAAGTAGGTAAAATAAAATTTTCTTTTTTGATCTATATAAGTAGGAATTGATTAATTTTTTTTTATAGTACTCGTTTCTATTCTTCATTTGCTGTCGATTTCGCTTACCGTGTGTATTGATTGAATATTAACGTCGCACTGTTCAGCTACACCAGGGCTTTTGGCTACGGATCAGGTAATTTTGAACCATGGTCAAGTGACGTGGACGACACCTGAGCTGGCATCCCCTCTCCTAACTACCACAAAACACCAACGGGAGGACGTTTCAGCTCTCGACAGATTGAACGTTCATCGCTGCCCTACACGGCGGGTCTTTAGTGGTATTGGGTTCGAACTGGTGACAAGGCTATACCACTCGGCTTCCGCGGCCACACTTACCGTGTGTATAAAAGCTTCTAAATTTTTTGTAGGAATGCATTGAATGTGATACAGGTTTATTTGTTCAACCATGTTTTAGGATGTATCTCACAGAACAGATAAAAAAAAGTTATAATTTTTTTATTATTATATTCTAACACTACAGATTAATTTTTATTTTCATTTTATTATTTTACCCCCTTTTCTTTTCCCCTAATAAACCGGACTTCAAATCCGTACAGATTTAACGTGCATCAATCTCCATACACGGCATGTTTTTTTTAGAGAGAGACACCAAGAATCAACTTCCCAGATTTGATAGATACAGTACCAGCCATGAATTCGTAACCATGACAATTAGGCTACCAAATATCTTGGGAGTTAAACTACATAAAAGATTGATTAGGAAATCTCGCATAGAATTACATACCGTATTTACTCCTAAGTTCTTTTTTCCCCGAATGTTTATGCTACTAAAAGAGGGTACGGCTTAGAATCGAAGGGGAAAATTTTTTTGGATGAGGTAATTAGGGCAATTAGAGGTTCATGTATGTATTTAAAAGTTTTTAATATTGGTAAAATAACTCATTATTCACTTCTTCTTAACTCTCATTTTGAATTTATTTTAATAAAATTGGATATCTCGATAAACCGTTTTACACTATTTTTCAATTTAGACAAAAATTTTGGGCCCGGGGGGGCGGGGGCGGCGGCGGCTTAGATTCGAATTAAGACGGCGCGAGTTCCGAAACATTTTCAACTCTGTCAACATGTTTGAAGCTGTTTTCGACTATAAAATATATTAGTATGTAAAACTTAATTGCATGGCTTTTTTTATTAGGTAAAAAATGATTACACTTTTCTTCACACATTGTGGGTTGAAAAGAAACAAAATTTCTTTTAAACGTAGTTTCTCACAATTATTTTTCATAATTTTTTTTTTATAAACACTGAAATCCTTTCCACATTTAGTCATTTTCAAACAATACAGAAAATTTTTTCATTAAAAATTAATAAAATTAAATCAATTTCTTTCTGCATTTTCAAAATAATGAGTTTTTAACAGAAAATAATATTATTGCCATTCTGTTCTATTTTGCAATGAAATTGCATTTTGTAACTGTAATTTTTAAAAGAGTTAATTATTCTCTTTTACGAATATTATATATAAATTTACCTTTATATAACATACTTATAAAAGTTAAATGTATAATATAAACTTACAGTGAAAAATTACTTTTTCACATTACATGAAATTTTGTACTTTTCATATACAATATCCACAATAATACTTTTGAAAAAACAATAATACTCTAAAAAAATTTACAATTGCTTTACATGCATGGTTCTAATGAAGATTTCTTGGAATCCATAGCATTCTATGAAATACGAGGAATGATCAGAAAAAGAGGTTACAAGTCGCAGCATTTGAAAACTACATATTGTGGAGAAATTTTGTTCCCCAAAATTGGAGACAAATGGTGCTACTTGTCATACAGATGGTTTGCGGATTGGTAGTGAAAGTTCTTAGACGGTTCATAGAAGAATGAAATGGCAAGACTTTTAGGAAATTAGTCTCGTTTGGAATGCGAGCCGTGATCCGATTTTTATGGACAAAGAATGTGTCCGCATCTGACATTCACAGTCAAATCGTCGAAGTTTATGGTGAAGAAGAAATGAGAAGACAACATGTAGCGAAATTGTGTCACTCTTTTCAATCAAGCAGACAGGATGTCGAAAACCACAATATGGTAGGGAGCAGCCGGCTACGTTCTTCAACGACAGAAATCAACACGGCACGAATTGAGAGAGAGAGAGAGAGAGAAGAAATGATTCAAAATGATCGACGGGTAACTCTGCGTGAAATCTCGTCAGAGCTTCAATCAAGCAGGCAGGATGTCGAAAACCACAATATGGCAGGGAGCAGCCGGCCACGTTCTTCAACGACAGAAACCAACACGGCACGAATTGAAGAAATAATTCAAAATGATCGACGGGTATCTCTGCGTGAAATCTCGTCAGAGCAGGGTAGTGTGCAACATACCGTTTCTGATGTACTGCGATATTCCAAGACAGTGCTGTGAAAACATCTGCCAAGACATGGCTCAAGGACAGGGATCTGATTTCTACCAAGAAGGGTTAAACAAGTTGGACTTACGTTGTGATAAATGCCTAAATAGACTTGGTGATTATGTCGAAATGTGATAGGCACGTATGCTTCTCAGTTCCCTTTTGTATTTTCTGTCTACTGTTAACAAATATTTCTTGATTCAACTTGTAACTTTTTTTTATCACCCCTCATATTAATTTGTATTTGAAAACAATAGAGTGTCTGCTTTTCATCTTCAATTTAATTTCTTTTTATTTAAGGTATCCGACTACGTTCGTAACCGTGATTTTAAAAAAAGCGCATAAATGGATAATTTTCGTTATATTTAGTGTCATGTATACAATTACATTAGAATACATGTATACAATTGTTTTAAGGACATTTTGACAAAAAAAAAATATTTAAATACAATATTTCGGCAAAAAATTAGAATATTCTTTTTTCCAAATGTTCTCCTCTTGTGAAAAATGGTTCTATTGTGATACTATTTTGCCTGTATATAGCTCAGACCTCTCTACAGAGGCCCAACTAGAATTTGTGAAAAATTCACATTATTTTCAGAGTTACCACCAATTGAAATAATTATTGGCGTTTTTTTCTTAAAATTGCTCCTCTCTGTTGTCGTAAAATATGAATAAACCCACTTCTAAGTTATGTATTTCAAAAATTCTAGTTGAGCCTATGAACAGAGGTTTGAGCTATATACAGACAAAATATTATTATAATAGAAGCATTTTTCACAAAAGGAGAACATTTGGAAAAAAGATTGTTCCAAATTAATTTTTTGCCAACATATTATAAATGTTTAGATTAATTTTTTTTTTGTCAAAATGTCCTTAAAACAATTTTATGCATATATTCTAATCTAAGTGACACTAAACATCATGACAATTATCCATTTATGCGCTTTTGCAAAATCACGGTTCCGAACGTAGTCAGATACCTTAAGGGAAAATATCACTTCAGAAGGAAATTTTCCAATAAAATGAAAAAAAATTAGTAAAAACTACATAATGTATTACTCAAATGATGACAGATCTTCAACACCAAGATGATGAATACCAGTGCACGACCATGACAACTTGACCACTGCAACCACATCTTTTTGCTCAAATAAATTAATAGAAAGCAATAGTGGGATGAATATTATTTTGGTTTTCATAAAACTTTTTGGTATATTACTGTAATAATTTTCATTTTTAAAATAAATTATTGCAATTTAATTTCTAATCTTTTGTGATAAGTATTTAATCTTTAAATAATAATCATTCCGTAAATAAACATTTGACATAACAGTAAAAAGTTATTTAATTCTTTGTAGACAATGCATACTCACAAATATCAATAATGACAAAAATGAATGAGCCTTGATAAAGCATAAATTAATGGTGGCACAACAGCTCATGAGGGCCAAAGCCTACTGTGCCCATCTCAGTTTTCGTGACCTTGGGTGCTGAGGTGCATGAGCAGATGTTCCGGTCAGATGACCAGTCTGAATAGTATATAGTATCTTTCACATCTTAAATTCTAATTTCCTGTTATTAATTTCAAATATCTAAGATTTGATTTGATTGTTTATTTGGTGACGAACCTCTTAAATATTCAACCATAAGCTAAACTTTGAAAACTTATTTATGATAATTAATATTACTTTCAAATTTATCAGTATTTCATAACAAAATTTAAATAGACAAATTTACTTAAAATATATTGCTTAAATTTCTCTCTTAATCAGTCATTGCTTAATATAATTCAAAAATACTAATTTTAATTTTAATTAAGTTAAAAAAATGCCATTCTTCAGTTAATTTCAAAACTTAATTTCATTTAAACCAAGTTATAAACAAGAATTTTTTTCTCCAATTTTACAAACAATAAAATACCTATATCTAATTAGCTATTAATCAAAGAATCAAAATGCATACATACATGTAATAAAAATGCTGTAATTTTAATATGTGATTGTTTATTCATAGTGGATCTTTTTTGGAGAGAGAATAATATATATAGTTTTTTTCACATCTTAAATTCTAATTTCCTGTTATTAATTTAAGATAAGACACTAAGAGGGCTATTAGTGCGACAAACCTCTTAATCTTCAACCATAAACTAAACTCAGTGGCACAACATATCATGAGGGCCAAAGCCTACTGTGCGCATCTCAGTTTTCATGACCTTGGGTGCTGAGGTGCATAAGCAGATGTTCAGGTCAGGTGGTCAGTCTGACACGAAACCCTCAGTGTTAAGTTCCCAAACAAGCTTGGTACTCATTTATCAACCCACTGAAGAAATGAAAGGCTGAGTCAACCTTGTCCAGTCCTGGGTTTGAATCTTGGACCTGTGTGTGGAAGCATGATACACTAATTACTCAGCCACTGGGCTACTCAAGAATGAGGTTTATTTATGTTACATTCCTCTGAAACAACATGAGGACTATTGGCAAAGGACCTTGTAATTCTGAACCATAGTAAAGTGATTACCGATTAAGGCCAACAATTAAATATAATTCTATACATACAAATTACATTATAGTTATTCATTTTTATTAATTAAGGAAGAGTAAAGCTGAAAGAATAACTTATGATCTAATTAATTACCTTTATTTTAAATCCATTGATCATATAAAACTGGCACAATAATCCAAAGAAAAAAGAATCAACACAGGCAATTGTTATAATGAATCTCAAGAGGAAAGAGATCCAAACTAAACTGAATCAAAATAAAAGTTTCAATATGCTAACTAGAAAAATTTAAGAGAGTTAATAAGAGGGGAGGGGAACCTAAAATGCAATTAACATAAACAGCAGAATTGGAAGAGGGAGGGGGGTGGTGCTGAAAAAGAAATTAAAAATAACTGCATTAAAATTAGTAATCAAAAAAATAACTAAAAAATTCATAAAAGGCAAAATAATAAACTTCAACTTTTGAATCAGCTACTTTTTTGGTACTGGTCACATATTGTAATTTAACACCCAATTACAGCTTTCACTGTGAATTTTAACTCATAGTGCTATAACATATAAGTATGAAATGTTTTGACTTTCTAATGATATGTTTAATGGAGATTTATAACAATGTAAAAATGACAGAAAAATTTAAAGCACACACAAAATAAATATAAGCAGTATAATCCAAGTATACATTTTATGTCCATAAACTAATAAATCCAAATGTTAAGTGGGAAGTCTATAGAAAAAAGTTGAACATCAGAGGCAAGTGACTATGTTCCTCAAGAAGTATCTTTGAATTGGACAGGAAATAAAGAGCACAAAATAATAATAATAATAAAAACTTGGAATACCTTTCAACTGAGAATTTAAAGAAAAATTTATCAGTATTTTTAATAAAACTATTCTTTTGAAAGATATCCAACCTGTTCAGGACCGTGATCGCATATATGTGATAAAGCCTTTTTCCGTTCGCTGGCTCGAACATGTTAAACCTGCTTTACAGTTGGTTTCAAATATTTAAATGTTAAATTAATTTTGTGTAAAAGTTACAATTTTCTCCGTTACTTAAAAAAAATTTCAATGTAGTATGTTGGGGAAAAAGAAATCCATTATTTTTGCGTGGAATTCAAAACTTTATTTAACATGCTTAGGATTTTCCGATTTGGGTCAAATATGCACTGTTTGGTTGTATAATTTGTTGCCATTTTAAAGGTAGCTTCATAATGCCTCTCTCATAGAAGTCTTGGTCCTTATTAGCTAAAAACTCTAGTAATCGATTTTCACAATCTTCTCTTAATCCCAATTTCTTATCACTCAGAATGCATTGCAATGCGAGAAAAAGGTGGTAATCGCTTGGTGAAAGGTCCGGACTGTATGGTGGACGCATTAAAACTTCCCAATCAAGCTCCCAGAGTTTCTGGTGAGTCACTACTGACGAGTGTGGTCTGGCGTTCCTTCTGTTGGCCGATTCTGGTCAATCACTAGCATCAAACGGTCCAGTTGTTGACAGTAGAGATCTGAATTTAGTGTTTGGCCATACGGAAGCAACTCATAATAAATTATTCCTCTCCAGTCCCACTAAATACACAGTAGAACCTTCCTGACGGCTAGTTCTGGTTTGGCCACCGTTTGAACTGCTTTACCGCGCTTCGACCATGATCGTTTTCGCACAATATTGTCGTATGTGATCCCTTTCTCATCCCCAGTGACCATCCGTTTAAGAAATGGGTCGATTTCATTCCGTTTGGTCAAGGCTTCACAGATGGAAATTCGATCCATAATGTTTTTTGGTGTTAAACGATGTGGCACCCAAACATTAACATATAAAAAAAAGAGACATAACCAATCTGTAGTGGTAATCCAACAGCTGACACTCACCTATTTGAACTTCATATAATGCTGAACATAAAAAACAGAACAGTTAAAAATTGGTATAAATGTTATGAACATGTGATAAAATTAAAGCTTGGCAAAAACCTGGAAAACTGTTACGTATCCATAGGTTAATGACAGAATCCTAATAACTGGTTCTGATAATGAAAATTATTTGATCATAACAAATAAAAACTATTTAGATTTTTACCATTTTAGAGCAGTTAACTTTTGATAAATAAGATCAAACTATGCATATAGAAACTTAACTCAGTGGAGCGACTGCTTATGATGGTCAAGGCCTACTGTGCCCAACTCAGTATATGCGACCATGGGCTCTGAGGAGCATGAGCAGATGTTCCAGTCAGGTTGTCAGTTTGATGCGAAAACCCCTAGTGTTAAGTTACCAAGCAAGCTTGGTACTCATTTTATTGACTAACTGAGCATATAGAAACTACCACCATATATTACAAGAAACATTTTTATTATTCTTAAAAACAACATATGAAATAAAAAAAAGTATTATTAAGTAAAAGTATCTTGTATTCAGTATGTACACACAATAAAACCTCACTTTATTTTGATGAATTTATCAGCAGTAAAAAAGTTAATGTTATCAATAATTTGGCAAGTTTTTGGATGAAAAACAGGATGCATCAATTTTTATTCATGTACATGTCTTGATTTTAGCAGTTAATATTTAGTATACTTAAAAATTGTTCTAGAACCCTCCAACTTCGAATTCAATATACAAAAAATACATTCAGGGGAATTACTCTTAAAAAATAATAAACAATTACCTGTTTATTATTATTTTTTTTACTTGCTATCTCTAGAAAATCAATAATTGTAGAAGCCTGTTAATTTGAATTCAAAGTGAAGAAGAGAAAAATGGAGTAACTATTTTTGTATATCCCTTTACACAATATAATTACATTCAGCTATATAATTTATATTAGTCACATAATTTCAAATACTTTTTTAAAGTTTTATACGAGGGTGAGTTGGAAAGTAAGTTCCCCTGTCAAATGTGGCCAGAGTAGTGTAGAAAAGTCCAAACATAGAAGGAGACATTAAAGATAAGATATAACTTTATTTTTCCACATAAAACATTGTCATATTACTTAATAAGCTTCAACCCCCCAAGAAAAACTCTGTGTTTTGCATACAGAAGCATTTACTTTTGAATGGACTTTTTGGAGGTTGGAGCCAGGGTGTTACAGTGCCTACATGGTATTGTGACACCCTGATCGAAATTGAAAGAGGTGATTCGGAAAAAGCGGCCTGGGTTTCTCAGATCCAGCCTTCTGTTGTTGGATGACAATGCAAGACCACACTACATTGCAACACTTGGTTGGGAGCGCCTACACCATCTGCCAGTTCTGATCTCGCACCAAGTGACTTTTATCTGTTTCTGGCTTTGAAGAAGAATCTCTCCTGAAGGGCCTTTGGAAGAAACTCTGAAGTCAAACAAGTCGTTAAACACTTCTTCCATAGGCAAATACCTGAATTTTTCTTGGAGGGTTTTTTGAAGCTTATCAAGTGGTATGACAAATGTCACAATATACTTGGTACTTATATAGAAAATTATAGCTATGTCTTATCTTTAATTTCTCATTCTATGTTTTGACTTCCACACACAACCCTGACCACAGTTGAAAGGGGAAACTTATTTTCTGACGTTCATGAATATATTTATGTTAATACTCTCGTATTAACATAAATACATCCCCATGAAAAATTTTCCTGCATTCCAGTAATTATATTTTAAAAAATCAACCCCTCTATATAATTAAACCACTAGTAAATTTTTAAAAAGTTTTAACTTATGCACACAAATAGTCTGAGATAAAAAGAAAATGGGGATTGCCAAGATAATCATCAACTCAATTTTTGCCATTTAAACAAAGTGATGGATTATGATCATCAAAACAATTGATTCTTTGTTGAAACAAACAGCTGATTCTTTGATGAAACAAACAGCTGATTCTTTAAAGACCATGTTTTTCAAGTGATACAAATTCCATTTGTATCCATCTGTGAAAGTGGATGAAAACACAGCAGACAAATTCTTCACATATTCATTAATTTAACTCCAGGATGACTTCTAGAGTTTCTTGGGTGGAAAATATCTTTATAAGATAGCATTTGTGCTATCCCAGACATCAGGGAATTGAATTACTCCCAAAAGATTCAATTCTCTAAGGAAATAAATGCATAGATTTTTATACATTACTTAGATTTTAAAGAATTTGGCATAACTAAATATCTAAAATAATATAATTAAAAACACATCATAAAAATTTTATAAAATAAAAGTACAATTAATTAATCTAAAAGCAATATTCTGGAATCATTACATAAAAACAATTTATGATTCAAAAAATAATGAAATACAATGAATTAGAGTAAAAATTTCAAAAGAATAATTATATTTAAAAAATAAATTTAAAATTTGTATTTTTAAGCATTACTCTTGACTGGAATCTGAAATTTATACTAAATGCATCTCATTTACATGTTAAGGAAATTTGCAAACAATTGACCATACTTTTAAATAAGAATTACTGAAATTAATCACAGTTTCTCATATAAGTAAACTTTTTTCACTGAACATAAACATTACAACAATTTTTAAAAATTCATTTTTGGGATACTTGCTCTGAAAATTTAGCATAATGAAATTCTGAAATAGAAATATTTAAAACTAAGAATAGTTTAAAAAAAAATCCTGTAAAATTTTGATCAATTCGACTTAAAGATGTGTGTGGTTAGCAAAACATATAAAGATAAAAAATTCTACTCACCTCAAAAAAGAAATAACAAATTATTTTTCATCGACTTGATTGTTGTTCTGCAATGTTATAAGTACCTTTCAGTAACCTACAAGCGGAAACTGGCATGGGCTCACGAGGAGGTAAATATGGACCATGCTCCCCTTCATAAACAAAACTATAAAATAATTAAGGGCAATAACAAATCTAAAATGTATCTAACTTAAGAGAGCTAAAACATTCAAGATAGATATATAAATTTAGAGACTGAATTACAAATGAAAGACACTTGCAACAAAACCAATATTTTATAAATACATTTATCAGCCAGTGAACATTATTTACCGTAAAATCCGGCGTATAATGTGCACTTTTAACACAAAAAATAAGATCAAAATTTATGTGTGCACTTTATACGCTGGGTATAAAGGTGAGATCTTTAAAAATAAAAAATGATCATAGAAAAAAAATTGAACTTCTTCATAGATTGAAATACTGTTTATTTACAAGAAATGACATTCCTTATGAACTTAAAGCGTTGTAGTTCTTAAAGTACGCTATTTTTTTCTAAAGCTTGGAATAATATATCGAATAAATGATTTCAAAACAACAGCATTGTGCTTGTACATTTCAAGTTTCTTCGTAAGGAATAGGGGGGACGCATTATACAGCGAATATACCTAAAAATCAAAAATTGCAGCTTCAAAGTATGGGGTATCTGAGGTTTTGCGCGTTATATGCCGGATTTTACGGTAATATTTTTGTAATAACTATGATCATAGTTCTTATTTCAAATGTATAATTTAAAAGTTCAATTTCTTATTGAACAATAATTCAAATAAATAAAAGTATTACCACCACAAACAATTGTATCAGCAAGTTGTAGAAGAAATATAAATTCCGTTTTAAAAAATTAATATATGCAAAAGATTATTTGCTCTCCTAGTGGCAAAATGGTTATGTAATATTTATCTATTATGCACTTGCTTTGAAATGCACACACACATATTATTTCTTATCATAAATCATTGTGCATATTTTTTCAATTTTAAGATAGGGCGCAATATCATTTACGTATACATTAAGCAAGGTAAAGGATACGGTAATCTAAGAACCCAATATGCAGACTGAGAGAGCTTCAGAGGTTCACTAATAGTTGGAAAAAATATCGGGCAAGGTTCAGGAGCTGGTTGCACCTTTGGATGAAGAGTAATATGCACAGGAGCTTTAGGTGTAACAACATGAATTCTCATCAACTGAGCAATCTGAGGTTTTGAGGATCTATGTGAAGAAAAAAAAGAATTTTTAAAAATTTTAATAATTCTTTAAAAAATATGACTCAAATACTCAGACTTGTGCAATTTATAAAAATAAAATGTATCAAAGCAATAAAGGTGTAATTAAATATATATAAAAATGTTAAAATTAATAAAGAATTTCAGTTTCTTTAATTACCACATAGATTATTAACACATTTTTTCCTTGAATTAATCATAAAAATTATTATTTTCAACATAAATACCACAATGTTATAAAAAATATTTAAACTCAAATTTTTAAACCATGAGCACTGGTGAGAAGCTAAAAAAATGGTGCTGGTATGCGTTGGGGTAGGAGTTGCTGTTTCCATTCGCAAACTGCTTTTTAGAGTTTAAAGCATAATGAGTTCAAAAGAAGTCATTCTGCAGTGGAGCAATACACAATTAGAAAATTTTTGACACATGAAAGCATGAAATTAAGTGAAACTGTATACTTATTATATCAAAATAGTTTGAGGATAAGACATTATTGAAGACATAAGTATTTTTATTTGGCAGGAGGATGAGAACAAGTGGAAAAAATGTGAAGCATCACAAACAACATAATTCCTGTTGATTTCTTTCATGACAGACACATGATCAATGTTCTGCATTATTGGCAGCATTTAAAAGTAAAACTTGCTTATTGGTGAAAAAGAAGAAAAGAAAAATCTTGCATCAGAGAAATGAGATTTTGCTACATGGCAACACTAAAAACCTTATGGCATCTTTAAAACTCAAAATCTTGAATAAATTTACTGCAATAGAACATCTTTCTTAAACTCAAATTTGTAGCTACATGATTTTCAAATCTTTGGGTAGGTAGATGAGATTTTAAATTGGAAACAATTTAATGACAATGTGCAAGTAAAAGCATTCATGCTCCAATGGCTTCAGAAATAGCCATAATCTTTTTATGAGAATGACATAAAAAAGCTTCATAAGCATTAGGAAAAATGCATCAGTTGAGAAAATTATATGAAAAAATAATTTTTAAGCTTAAGTTTATCTTCTTAAATAAATTTTTAAATAATAATTCTGATTCTACCCGCCCTTGCATTTGACGATGATCTATGTTGAATCAAATTGTAACTTTTAGCAAATATATTCAACATTTCAAATAACTTCATACTTAATTAGATATTTATTAGTACATAAAGTTGTTGAAAATATATTAAAAGAACCTTTTCAAGAAAATAGTTATTTAAAACAAATACTTTCATGTGTTCTATTATTTTAAAGCATTAATAACTAAATGCGTTAAATAAAAGATTTCTAAAGAAAAACTATATAAGATAGCATATTATCAAGGATAATCTAATTGTATTTTATTTCAAGAAAACTTCACTTTACAAAAAATTAATTTACTAAAAAGTAAAACATAAATAAACAAATATTAAAAAACAATTTTAAAAATAAGTTTAAAAAAATTCTTTTTAGGCTTTTAATTTTTTTCAAGTATATATTTAATTTAATATAATCATAGTTCCATTTATATGAAACCCCAAATATAAAAACATTAATATTTTTATGTTAAAAATTATAAACAAATATACCAACCTGCAAGGACAAGGAAAATATAAAGGCATATCAGATCCTGTAATTTTGGAAGCATTGTCCTGAAATAGAAAATGTTCTTTAAGTTATTTTTATACTTCATAAAATTTAAACAAAAATCAGACCCAATACTTTTATTTATTAATATAAAACTTGTATTAAACACAATGTTAAAATAAACTACTCTGAAAACAAAATATTTATATTAAAAAAATTCTTATTTCATTCTTTAACTTCTTACCAAACAAATTTCATTTTGTTTTCTTATTTATAAATGGAAAAATTTGTTTCAAATACATACAGGCCTATTCGAATAATTCTGAAAATCATAGTTTTTAAAATCATGAAATTTAGAAAAAAAAATTAAACATTTAATCAGAATTGATATTCCTTTTTGATTAAATACAAATTTCTTCAACCAATTCCTGTATGTTATTTCTGTTCAATAAATGATTTATATATTGTGTTTAAACATTTAATAAAAGTCATGTGATGAACAGTAACATTTCTTGTGGCCCAGATATTCACCCAATACAATAAACAGTTGATATACTTTTTACTAAGTTTTATTAATTATTAAGATTCAATTCTGGTATTTGCTGCAAAAGAGTCAGTCAGAATTTTTTGCTTTCCTTATGTTACATTCAATGCAAGTGCACCAGAGATGAATTAAAATCAATTAATTAAGTATATATGAATATTTTAAATCTAAAGCATTCTCCAATAATCCATATCTAATTAGTTTTTAAAGTAGTTGGTACATATAAAATTACATCTAAACACCACACGTAAATGAAAAGATAGACATGTATATTATAATCAAAATCGTTATAGCAACTTCTATACATTAAATAACTCATGCTATTACTTAATAATTTATGCTAAAATCAATTTATATTATGTAAAAAATAGTTAAATATTATAATCAGTATCAATTTCATAAATGAAGTTTTTATTTTTAGATTAACAGACACACACAGCCAGAGAAAATTTAAACATGTTATGTTTTTGCAATAGACATCATTATATCCTCATGTGTGTGCAGCTTATGAAATTAATTCATTTCATCTCTAATAGTTTAACAGAATAAATTTTGATGTACAAATTACATATTAATGTCTGATATTAATTTGAAGTAATTTAATTTGTATATCACATTTTAAATACAGTTTTAGAGTAGCAATAAATAAACATGGCATTTTCAAGTTTTTGATTTTCTGTAATAATTGTTACATAAATATAAATGAAAAAAAAAACCCTTACTTTAACATGTCCTGTACTTGTTACTCTAAGTACCCTGTCTGGTGCGGAGCACATGAAACGATGCCCTCTATAACATTCATATTCAACACCAATAAATATCTTTACATTGAACTGAGGACCATCTAAGCAAAATACACCAGTAATATTGAAGTTAATAATTTAAATCATAAATGCATAATAAATTGAATTAAACTGATTACTTATTTATGATAATTAATATTACTTTAAAATTTATCAATATTTCATAACAAAACTTAAATAGACAAATTTATTTAAAATATTGCTTAAATTTTTTTCTTATATATATATAAAGGGTGTTTTTTTAGAGGTATAGAACCTTAAATTGCAATAAAACAACGATGTATTATTCGAGATTGACATGAATTTTTTTTATTCGAAAGATAATCTTGTGGCATTACATTTTAAATATGATTTCTGGCATATGACTGCCACGGCTGGTTCGGATGTAGTCCAATCTGGACGCCCAATTTTCGATGACTTTTTCCAACATTTGTGGCCATATATCGTCAATAACACGGCAAATGTTGTCTTCCAAATGGTCAAGTATTTGTGGCTTATCCGCATAGTCCAATGACTTTACATAACCCCACAGAAAGTAGTCTAGCGGTGTTAAATCACAAGATCTTGGAGGCCAATTCACAGGTCCAAAACGTGAAATTAGGCGGTCACCAAAAATGTCTTTCAATAAATCGATTGTGGCACGAGCTGTGTGACATGTTGCGCCGTCTTGTTGGAACCACAGCTCCTGGACATCATGCTTGTTCAATTCAGTAATGAAAAAGTTAGTAATCATGGCTCTATACCGATCACCATTGACTGTAACGTTGTGGCCTTCATCGTTTTTGAAGAAGGATTCCACCAGCCCATAAAGCGCACCAAACAGTCAGTTTTTCTGGATGTAACGGTGTTTCGACATACACTTGTGGATTAGCTTCACTCCAAATGCGGCAGTTTTGTTTGTTGACGTAGCCATTCAACCAGAAGTGCGCTTCATCGCTAAACAAAATTCGCTTATGAAAATCGGGAACAACGGCAATCTCGTTTTGGGCCCATTCAACGAATCTACGCCTTGCTTGATGATCGTTTGGCTTTAATTCTTGCACGAGTTGGAAAGCACGCAAACCAAGATCCTTCCGCAAAATCTTCCATAAAGTGGATGGACACAGATCCAATTCCTGTGCTCAATGGCGGATGGACTCATTCGGGTCTTCCTCAATACTACGCTCTACAGTAGCAATAGTTTCTTCTGTATGCACCGTACGGCGTCTCTGGGGATGCGAGTTATCAATTAGAGTAAACGTGGTGCGAAAACGTTCCATGGTTAATCAAATTAACTGCTCTGATGGACGATTTTGTTGACGATAAAATGGACGTAGTGAGCGATACGTATTCTGCACAGAGAGAGAGAACCATTATTTTCGAAATAAAATTGCACAATTTGAAAGCGTTGTTCAGGCATGTGAGTCTATTCATGATGAATTGCCAAACCAAACTGAGAATAAATCACTTGACAGCTGTTAAATCGGTCGCCATCTTGGAAAGTAATGCCAACTTAAACTTCTATACCTGGAAAAAAAACACTCTTTATATAATCAGAGTCCTTACTTAAAACAATTCAAAAGTACTATTAACAATTTTAAATAAGTTAAAAAATTGCCATTCTCCAGTTAATTTCATTTTAAATCAAATTATAAACAAGACTTTTTTCTTCATGTGACAATGAATATTTCAAATATTATACCAAATATTGCAAACATTGAAATATTACTTCATATATACAGATATTATTTTTCATTTCCTTTCAATTTTATTCAGATAAGTCTTTTTGAAATATTTTCATACAAATTCACATATTTTTTAATCACTGTAATAAAATGTATCAAGTGGTTATTCTAGAACAGAAATAGAGGGAATGGGCTAAAATATGTGATTTCATAAAAACTACTACATTTGAGACACAACAACATCAATGTTTGAATAATGAGCTATTATTAACATACGAAAAAGGAGGGATGAAGTGTGTCTAAAATTCAATTATTTACCTCTAAAAGCTTTCTTTGCCTTCAAATTCAATGGTCTTTTACCTTCCCAAAGAAGGGGAAATCGCTCTTTATGTTCAAGCTTTACAGTTACATCCCAAGGTAATAAATAATTTGTACCAATGATAAATCCTGGCTGATCCTGCAAACCTGTAAAAAAAAAAAATGGATTTCATACATAGCAATTATAAAATTGAATTATTGCAGCAGAAGGAAAAAAATTCTACAGTATATTTGACAAAAGTACACTTACCAATATTATGAGAATACAAACTAGATGGTCCCAAACAAACTAAAGACCAAGAAGAAAACATAGGTAAGAGACCTAGTTTACTTTCTGAATGAAGCATACCAGGCAAATATTCAGTAGTAGATGGCTGCCGAGTTAAACTTCTTTCTGTAACATTAAAAATTGAGAATTTTACGATGAGACAAATTATCACAGTTCTCTTTAGAGAATGTTTTCAAATTATATTCTCAACAAAGACTAAAACATTTCACGTATTCCAAAATGAAATTTTTTTTCAATTGAATTGGTTATAATACTTTTACTGGAGAAAAATAAATGTTTTCAACTTTTTATTTTATTTGAAAATCACCAAAAGTCTATTTTTTTTTAATGCATCAATATTCTTCAATTTTATCCAAAGCATATAAAAAAAAGGTATTTGAATTTTTAATTTGCTTTTTGATCCTTCCGTGTTACATAAAGTATTCCTTAATTGGCACACTAAAAATAATGAATAATCCAGATATTGTAAGATGACAAAATAATGCAACCTGAGAAAGTCATTTACCCATTTTAAACAAATGAGCATTTCATACATCACCGAAAACACACAATTATAAAACTGATTAAGATTAATTAAAAGATGAATACCTAGTGTATATAAATAAGGATTAGATTTTTTTTGCATCGTAATATACATTTAGAATAATTTTGTGATTAAATTAGTCATAAAAATTATTTCCTGTTGCAATGCAAGTAACTGCAAATTAAAAACCATTTAAAAGTATTCATCTTAGTTACCTTTACTAGGAGTTATCTCATCTTGAATGCTAATAACTATTTCATCTCTTTCGTCTTCAGCTTGACTCTGAGACTGTTCATCCGTTGCTAAAGGTTCTATTTCATTGGTAAGAGAATTTTCTTCTTCTGAATTACCTAAAGAAAAAAACACTAGAATTGAAATTCATATTAAATCAAATGTTTTAATATATCTTTTTGAAATGCTACTTATTATTTTTTTAAAAAAGGTTAATTTACTATGTTCTACTTTCTTTCCAAAATTAGATAGCCCATTACTCATAAAATATGGATATGAAGAAATGATCGAATAAATATTTCAGAACATATTTTCTAAGTTAAAAAAATAATAAATAAAAAAAATCTTACATTTTCTTTCATAAAAAATTCATGTATTAAAAGTTCATTAGATAGAAAATGCACTTCGTTATTGGGAGGTTCTTAGTTCCAGGAAAAAGCTCACTATATAGAAAAAATCGCAATATAGAGATTCATAATATGGAGGTTTGACTGTATATAAATTAATTCTGTCAATTTACAGTCATAGTGCAGCAACTATTAAGATTAAAGATGGCCTTAATGTGACCACTTAAACTAAACATTAATGTTAATGAGGTAGAATCCTATTTTAGCTCATACCTTTGGTAAAGAAAAATAAATTGTGCCAACATTTTCCTGCATTCTATTTCTATCCAATCCATTGTGTAAATTCTATACTAATGTGAAATTAATAACTTGCCAAGTTGGCCATAAATAATGGTGTGGGCCAAAATAGGATTAAAATGTTATTACAGCTCCCATTTTTAACTTTGAGTTAGTTGAATTGCATTATTATTATTTGGAAATATCAGTTTGTCAAAACAATGAACACTGATGTGAATATGCATTTTCTTCACAAAGTTTGTGTTAAAAACTCGTTTGAGGGTTACACTTAGTAAGATGCAATAAATATTAGTAGTTCCAATTGTTCAGCCATTTTCTTTTTAATGTTTATAACAGTTCACAATGGTTGTACGAAACATAGTTACTGTTAGGTTCACATAAAAGACAACACTGATAAAAGCAAGCATCACTAAATTAATTTTGCATTTTTCATAAAAATTTAGTTCTAATCAAAGCATTCATGGATGATATTTTTGTAAATAAACATTCATTTTTCAAATTTAATGAAAGGTGTTATTTTCTAAAATTAAACTACCATATTTTCCTGTATATAATCCGCGGATTATGTGTTAAAAAAGTTTCAAATTTCGTTGTGCGGATTATACGCCGCCGCGGATTATCTGAGAAAAAACATTCTCCATCAGAAAAGTTAACAAAGTTTTGAAAGAAATGCTGCTTATGTTTTATAAAATAAATAATAGATGGCGCTTTCACGACTCGGCTGACGTATTACGGCCATAATTAGTGTTTGTCCAATTACTTTCAAGAACGAATTCGGTTCCTCGGAAGGAAATAGCAGTTACAAGTCGCTGGCGTCATTTACAACTTTGTCTTGACTAGAGGTGTTGCATCCTTTGAAAGTTTTTATCATGATGAAACGTAAGCGTGTCAGCTATACTGCAGACTTCAAATTAAACGCTGTAGAGAAGGCTAACAAAGTCGGAAATCGAGAAGCTGCAAGATTTTTCAACGTTGATGAATAGAATATTCGTTTGTGGAGAAGGAACAAGACTAACTTCGAAAATTGCGATAGACGTAAAAGGGCCGATCGTCGTGGAAAACCTCACTGGCCAGAATTAGAGGCAGAAATAAATAAATGGATTTTAAAAGAAAAAGGACGATGGGAAAGCTGTCTCGACAGTTAGCATCAGAATGAAAGCCCGAGTTATTGCACGCGAAATGAATATTATTAACTTCTCTGATGGGCCCACATGGTGTTACCGGTTTATGAAGAGAAACAATTTAGTCGTTCAACGGTCGGACAGAAATTACCTGATGACTGGGAAAAACAATTTGACGACTTTTTGCAAGCAAATTATTGTTGAAAATAATTTTACAGAGGATTTGATTTTTAATATGGACGAAGTTCCATTATCATTTGATATTCCACCTACCAGGACCGTCGACGTTCAAGGAGCAAGATTATTCGCCGCCAAAACTGCCGCAGATTATACGATGTTTTTTTTTTTACTCGAAAAAAAAGGGCTCTGCGGATAATACGCCGCTGCGGATTATATACAGGAAAATACGGTACTTTCTGTTCAGTTTGCTACCCAGAAGTACGCTATTGAATATTTAAACAATAACAATTGGAGGAATTTTTAATACTTTTTATAAAGTGAACTCTTTTTAAATTTGGTAGAGATTTCAGTGAAATCTTGGTTTGCCCTAACAGTTACTGTTTTCTGTATCAAACATAAATTGCCAACGTATATTACATATTTACAATGCAATTTTTTGGCATACCTCTACATAAGAATTCAAATGAGTGATCAAAATATTAGATAACCAATACAATAAAGAAGCAACAACAATCAAGAACTATTTCTAACCTTCAGATAATTCAGCCTTTGATAAATTATTTCCATGACTAGAGTTATTTGTAGAGCTACTGTCTTTCGTTTTCTCGTCAACAGCTTCATTTTCCACCAGAATGGGAATGGGAGAAATGCGAGCTGGATGTGAATCAACACAGCTAGCTTGAAATACTGGAAATTCGATTTTTTCGAAAGCTCCACAACATAGAAGTCGTTGTGCAGCATAGAAATCATAATTTGCACTCTGTAACACATAGGTTTATAAGTTTTTAATGTGGAATTTGAATTTATGGTTAAAGTTTGCAAGTTTCAGGGGATTACTGATAACTATTTAAGAATACCTTAACATCAAAAGGGTCATCTCTAGTTGCTTGTTTACTTCCACAATCACAGGTAGATACTATCTTAATTTGACTGCAATGTGACATTATGGGCAAAGATTTTTCTTCAACATTATCTGTATCAGTGCGATGAATCTAGATCAAAAGAAAAATAAAACCAATTGAATACAAGAAAAATATTAGATATTTTAATTAATACATTTCAAAATACAGTTGGACTCCAATTTAATGATTCTCTTCCCAACCAAAATGAAGGCAAAACCCTCTTTTTAACGAATAATAAACCCCAAATTAACGAATTATTTCAACAATTGAAGTTTTTTTATATTAGTCTGGATTAGAAAAAATTGAATTTATTTTCAAATGACATCCTTTATGTTAGGAACAGAGAAAGGCTTTACTTGAAAGCAACTAATTTTGACAGGAGTGGCTTAAGACTATTTTTAGATTTACAGGTGCAGATGAGTCAAGAGTGTAACCTATCGCTTGAGTTTTGAATAGGACATACACAAAATTCCTTTATTATCTCATCCCATTCCACAACACAAGGTGTTGTGGGATGGGACAACACATGTTGTGAGATTTTGCCATTTTCCATCTTTCTTCAGAGAAATGAGGTTTCTTATAAGTATGATTTTAAAGAAAATTCTATGCTATTGAAGTTGAGCATAATGTTGACTTGTTGGAGCCAACAAATAGCAATTCTGATGCAGAAATTGATAGTAAAACTGTTAACCTTTCAAAACCAGATATTATGAATAACCTCAAATTAACTAATAAAATGTTCGGACCCGAAGAATTTGTTAGATTGGGGTCCGATTCTATTAAAAAAAAAGCATATAAGTACCTAAATGTTATAACTAGGCCAAATTGTACATTTTACTTTTCTTTTATCTAACACATTTTAACCTTAAGCTATAAGTAAAGCAATGAACATAAAAACTATAAGAATTTAACTGTCTGGAAATTGTTATCAATTATTATTATTTTTATAATTTCATTCTCGTTTTAAAGTATCTCTTAAATATTTCTTTTTTTCTGATTACTTCCAAAAATACTAATGTTTTAAAAAAGTATATAGACTTATAAGTACACATACTTTTATAAATAAAAGAAAAGCTACTTATATTTGAAAGTACCTGAAATATTATACCCTTTATTAGAATTTGAAGTAAAATTTTAGAATACTGTTAAGAAATGTATGCTATTTTCATTCAAGCAAAAATGTTAAAATATACAAAAATAAACATATATAATAATTAATACATTCAAAATTATTTGCTTTCGTAAGGAATCAATAAAGAAAATAAAGTCAATTAATCAGTGCATTTTTGATGGTAGTGTAATGTTGTAGAATAAAATGTTATCTCATGCAAGATTTCATATTCAAAATAAAACTTAAAAATTTCATTTCCTTTACAACATATTTTAAAACTTTTAATTCATTAAAAAATTAATTTTTATTTATATGTAGTTAACATTTCTGCAGAGGCTAATTTTTACTACCGATGAAAGAGTTTATTCCTTCATGTAAATCTGTGACTTTTAAAATACAAATTTATAAAATTTAGGAATGCTCATAACAATAAATAAGACGTAAAATATACATCTAAAGAAATCAAACTTAAAACTAATTTTGTGATATCATTTAAGTAATAGAAAAATCAACATATACATACAGGGTTCATACAATGATTTCCAGTCAAACTCAGGACTTCACACATCTGATGTCCATTTTTCCATAATCTTTCACAGTCTTCTTTTAGTTGTTTAGCATATCTTTGGACAGCTGGCCCCCGAGCATGCATACTGAACACATGCAAGGCATGAGCTAACTAAAAAGAGAATTAAAAAAAATCTAGAACTTGTATATATTAATTAGAACTTATAAATATTACATATACATGTGTGTATTATTCTATATATACACAAGTTCTTAACATTTACGACATGAATTTAAGGCATTCATATATTATGCATTAATTAATGTTAGGTAAAAAAACAACAGAACTAGTACAAGACAATTTATACTTATATATTATAAACATTAACAAGTAAAAAGTTTCCCCATTAAAATCCATCTAGATTAACTTACATGAAGAATATCTTTTAACTAACATTATATTATAATTTTTTGAAAAGTTCCTGTTATGCTTGTTTTTTTTTGTTTGGCAATTTTTACAATTACTTTTTAAGGTTTCACACAATTTTAACAAATAAAAAAAATTAAATAAAAAATTTTACCTCCAAAAATGTTTTTTTTTTAAAAAAAAATATATTTTCAGTAATTTAAACTGATGCACAAACTTGTTTTAACTCAAGATCTATATTATTTGATTAAAAACTATGGGAGGAATGCTTAAAAACTTTTTTTAAAAAGCCATCATAATGTATGTTCAATAGATATTGTAACAAAAAGATCAGAAGAAAAAACAGAATTTATTTTTTTATCACAAACATCATATTAATTAATAGTAGAATAAATATCTCACTTAGTTTTTGTAAAAGAAAAAAGAAAACACTGATTAAAATTTTTTGTTCACTATTTTAACAATTTTTCATTCCTTATCAAAAATGAGATTTATTAAAATTAAAATAACATGGAGAGATGTGTGTGTGTGTGGGGGCTGTTAAAAATTATCTATGATCCACATACAGTGAGAAATTGTGTGTAATCTTGAACTAAAGAGTCGATAATTCCATTTTGTATTTTTAGTTTAAAAATCACACAAAACAGTATAAAGAAATGATGATGTGAAAGCGAAGTTAAAAAGGTTTGAATCAATATGGAAGACAAAACACTTTTCAATAAAATACACACATTGATTAATACAAAGCTATATATTTTTTCAAGCAGAAGAAAGTCTGAATACATTTCAAAGTGAAAACATGAGTTAAAAAGGAAAATATCAAAATCTTTAATAGTAAGAGAGCTTACCCTATTTTGATGATAATCCTCTGTGTAATGAGTTGGCAAATTATCCTGATAAGCTGCAGATGCCAAAGGCAAAACTTTAGTGCATCGTCTAAAAATTTTAAGAGAAGTTCTGAATTTAATCAAATGAGTAGCATCTTTACAAACAAATTATATTTTTAAATAAATGTTTTTTTTTGAAGCTCTAAATACAAATTTATGCACTAACTTCATTTTATTTTATTTATACAGAAGTAATCCAGTTAAATTAATTTTAAGATTTTTAC
Organism: Trichonephila clavipes; assembly: GCA_019973935.1. Taxonomy (NCBI): domain Eukaryota; kingdom Metazoa; phylum Arthropoda; class Arachnida; order Araneae; family Nephilidae; genus Trichonephila; species Trichonephila clavipes. Next base: position 112,649 of record BMAU01015515.1, read on the forward strand.
ATTCCTTTTCAAAACGCAATATCTATAAATTCTGATAAAAAAATACATTCCACATTTCATCCCTTACTACTTTCAGAGCATTACTATTAAAATGTATAATATTCTGTATAATTTTAGAGTAAAACTCTTACCCTTCTGAGAATTTGACATCAGTATCTAAAGTAGTTTTCATTGTTTGGTGAAGAGATCTACTTTTACTGTCTTTTGGTTCATTAAAAATGGAGCAAAGTTTTGATGCTACTTCAAACCAGGTATGAACATATGCAAGCTACAGGGAATTAAAAGAAAAATGTGAGCATATTTATGTTTAGTTTTATATATTATTTAAAGAAGCTGAAATTAACCTTATTTAAGTTGAACAAATTTTATATAATAATTTAAATTACCATTCAAATCATTGAAGGGAATTGTGAATAAAATTTGTACAATATATTGTTATGTAGATCAGAGTTAGTGGATTTTATGCTATCAGTTTAATACTTCTTTAAGAGCTATGAAAATTTATTGTAGAAAAACAATCCTTAAAATGCAGGATAAAACAATAAAATTTGCATACTAAGTCCCAGAAAGTTTTCACACCTTCTACAGTGCTCAGGCACAACCATTAGTATTTAAAAATACAAGTGCGAAACATTTATTAGCAAGCAACTAATCCTCAACGGCCAAAGCAATACTGACTCAGTTTCATTTTGTGACTTCTACTTATAGTCTGTTTGGCTACCTTCTCTCTATAGTTCTTTCTACCCCCCCACTTACATCATAGACCAGGATGTTAATAGATTTCTCCAGTAATTTCAAGAAGCATCTAGGTGATTACCAAGTTTCCAAAATTTGGATGGCAAAAATGATGGCAACAAGATTGTACCACCAATATTTTGCCATGTTTCCACTGAAATGCTGTTACAAAGTAGCAGATGGAACATTATGAATATTACATTTATTATAAAATAAATACAACAAAAAGTAATATTAACATATTAAACTTCCACATATGAATTATTAACACCATTTTAAGATAAAATTAAGCATTAATTACACAAAATTCATAGCAATACTAATACCTCAAAATAGGCAGGAACAGGATAGCGTCCAACATTATCATCAAATCCTTTGGTTAAAGCCAAATTTATATGAGGAAATAAAAACTTCACAAAGCTATGAGAGCTCTCACTTTCATTTGAAAATCCTGAGCCACCAAGGGAATTAAAACCATTTCCCATTATATTTATTTTATTCTTTGGTTTTGGCTCTATAATATCTGAAATAAAACAAATTTCATTTTAAATTAGCAAATGATTTATTCTAGAAGGCAACACTAAATTATTTGTTGTTTAACAAAGTTGTATTAAGTTAATAATCAAGCAAAATTACAATGCATTTATTATTGTTATACAATGTATTTAAATTACCTGGATACACATTTATCGCAATCAGATTTTAATATTATATTTAAAAAATTGCAAAGAGGACAGAAATAAATTTTAATATGGAAAAATCTAGTGTGTATGACATTGAATTTTTAAACCAGCTCCCACCAACTAATTATCAATCACTGTCTAAGCAATTCAGGAAAATAAAAGCATGTTTTTGTTAAATAAGAAGAAATTGCAAGCATATAAAAGTACTAAAAATAACTTACAAGACCTTTCGTCTTTCAAATGTAAACAGCAATTATTCAATATAATTTTGATGAATCTTTTATTTTGACACTTAAGACATTCATTTTTAAGATATTAATATAAATGAAATGAATAAAATTTAGGGAACAAAATGATTTTTCCCTATAACATTTGAAATGTTTGAAAGCTTTCATTGCTTATCTATCAGTATCTTATTTACAACAAATACGTAGTAAATTAACATGCATTGATATATTTTTATCATACAGGTAAAACAAATATGAATACTAACACATTAATAGTATTTAGATCACTCACATAAGTAAACAAGAGAAATACAATTAATCAAATAAAATGTAGATTTTCTTTACCTAACTCTTTAGCCAATAGGCAATGTGCTCTAATTTGTGCTAAAAAAAATCCTGTGTAATCTGTTATGTAAGGTTTAGAAGAAAAAATGTACACAAATTCTTGATTTGCGGGAACAGCAAAAAGGGAATTTCCACTAAAATAAAAATATAATTAACTTTTATTAATAGGATATTAAAATTTGGCACATATTGCAAATTTATCAGAAGATTAAAATTATAAGTAAAAGGAAGTACTAATGCTACTCTACAGAAAATGCATTAATTTGAACAAGAAAATGACCCCTTTTCCTTTTGTTTCTCATACAGTTTAAATTTCAACTATACTAAATTATTTATACAGAATTTCATGTATACGTATATATAGTTATTAGTATTATAAAAACTATGTACAGTGATAATTTTTTTCTTGCACTGAAAAGCATATATAATGAAATAATCATGATGTATAAAATCTTACAAAACTATTATTTGAGAAAGAACCAAATAACTATTACTAAGTACTTAAACAAATTTTATGAAGTGCTAAAAAAAGTTTTCAACAAATATAACTAAATAGGTCATTACATTCACACTGGTTCACACACACACACACAAGCAATATAAATAATCTTTAACTAGATATTGCAACACTAAAATTAAATTCTTTGTATATTTATTTTATCTGCCACAAAAAAGGGAAAAGTAAACAAAAAAGTTGAGAGATATATAAATATTACCAACATTTGTATACACATGAACTTTAAAGTGTAGTATTCAAGTGTGAATTTTAATTGGGGGTAGCTACCTAATTAAAACATTTGTAAGAAGTAAATAAAATGACGGAAAGAAATTAGTCACCTACATACACTAAAGTTAATACCAAATTAAACTAAAATTAAAATTTCATAAATGAATTCCTGAAAGATTTATTAGATTGAAGTATGTGTATATATATATATTATTTACACATTTAAACTTCACAGTGACGATAAAAAGTTTAAAAATCCCTAATTAATTACCCAACAGTTCAAGATATCATAATGATGAAAAAGATATATACCTTTCATAAAAATTATTCATATCATAGTTTTTATTTTCATAATCATAACATTTTTTTGGTTCATAGAGGAAGGTTTTGAAACAGAAACATTTTACATCTCCGTAAAGCATTTCAAAACATTGTGAAATATTATCAAACTTAAACCTATATCTTTAATTGTAAAGCATATAAAGTAATTTACATTGCACTACAGGAACAGCTGCTCATATTAGTTGGGTGCTGTTTTTACTGTTCTATTAGTTGGGTACTGTTACTATTAGTAGTTTTTTTTTTGGTCATGATAAAGCAGATGCTGTTCAATTTATAAAATATAAGTTTCTGGACACTAGTCTATCAATTGATCAAACAATTTTATATACAAGGCCATCAAAAAAGAATGCCATCATTATAAAATTATATTATGCAAAATATTAAACACATATGCATACAAAATTTTTACAACAATATTCAGGAAGGTAGAAGATTTTTTATCTATTTCAGTACATTTTGCTTTGTGCACCATTGACTGCTTGACAGGCTTCAAGAAGATAGTCTCAGTATATCTTTAAATTATAACCATTATGAAAAATGTTTTGAATGGTATTTTTTGAAAAACTGAATCTGAAATTTTGATAATTTTCAACCTTTTAGGACATCTGATAAAGGACTGCTGTATGCGTTTATCCTTTTCTTCAAAAAGTTCTACGTTACCCTGGATATATTCCTTTTGCAATTCTTCTGGTTCTTTTGAATTATTTTATCCATTCATTCAGATTCAGAGTTTATCATTTGGAGCTTTTTCTTCAGTATGCAACATTTGCCTTGAACTACTTCCTTTTTTTCTTGGTTCATATCTCTCTGCTCATTAATGTTGGCTAAATGAAGAAATCTGCCATTGAGCTACTTTTTTCTTCTTCTATTGGCACAACAGTCCTTGGCATGCCAAAGTCTTCTCAAGAACCTTCTTCTATTCCAATCTCTGCTTAGCAGTAGCTCTCGATATTCATGAATAATCACCTCCACAGCCAAAATTGCACCACAAAAATCCGCTTTCTTCAAACAAAACACGCAAGAATGTTCTTGATACTATGGCGCAGTTTGCGTGGGGCAAATTTTGCTGCAGTGCTGCTTATACATAAGTGCCTAGTTCTCAAACTAGTCACTCTTGAAACTATAAAATTATCTTCCACACAATCAGTCCATCTGAATTTGGACCTATCCCTAGTTCTAGTTCCAATAGGTTTGTAATTGAAAATTCTGAACATCAAGGATGAGAGGTCCATATGACAGATGTGGCCCACAAACATCAAATGAACAATCTAGATGGATTTAATGACATCTGCTTCCTTAAATAGCTAACACCATTCAAAATTATATTGTTGTCTCTACAATCCATTCTAATTCCCAGCACCAAAGATATATCTAAAAACTCTTTGCTCAAAGATGGTTAGCGGTTCAGATTATGATTTAGTCAGTCCAAGCTTCAAGTTCAATAAAGCTACTTGATGGATATTAATAATGGTATTTAGTAAAAGGAGGGGAAAATTTAGATTCTTTAACTATTATTCCAACAATTGTTTGGGCAAGTTTAAGATTTATGCAATAAGGTTGTGAAACTTCAGTATTCTTTTTGTTGACCTTATATGTTATATATGTAATTTCATCATTTATGGCTAAGAATTTATTTTAAAGTGAATACTTTCATTAAGATATGGCTAGACAATTTTAATTTACCTCATTGATTGCTTACATATATTTAAAGTATTATTAAATTCTACATCATATTTATAGTCTGCAATCAAATTATATTGCAAATGTTATTATATGAAAATAAAATTTTCCATTCATGTTTAACATTTCTCTTTCAAAACAAATTGGAAAGAAAAAAAGTTTTTTTTATCATATTACATTAGTTGTTTTACTTATTAATAAAATTTTACAAAATCATGCAACTCAACATATCGTACGATATTATATAATGATTCTCAATGCAAAATACATACATAAAAAAATAAAACTTTAGCAAAATTTTAAGACAAGAAACTATAAATGACTATATAAAATTAGCAATAATATCAGATTCTTTTCATATGAAATATTTAAAAAAATATAATTGAGGATTAATTTTAAAATTCATGAAGTATACTGACAACCTGACGTTGGTGATAACTCTGCTCTTGCGCAAAATTCGGTAGATCTGATCTTCTAATGAGTGTTCCAGTTTTTTCAATGGTGAAGGTTTCTGAAACAAATACACCAATAAATAATAAATTTTATGTAATGAGCTTAAGCAAATTTTAATCCAAATTAATCTTATTACAGCTTTTTATAAAAATTATTTGTTATAATTTATTTTATTAATTCATTTTTCAAACAATTAAAAAGCAAATATTTAATTTCAATTATGTAATATCTGAATTATAAAGTATCACAGCAAAGGTCCTTTATTATAAAAGCATAATTTTGTTAAGAAAAAGGAACTATAACTCTTCTGTTTGTTTTTAAGCCAAATTTTATAAGAACATTCAAACATATGTAAATTACAATATTTTAAGTATAAAATCTCATTAAAAGATAATTATATTAATTACCTTCTGCTTTATTCGACTTTCAGTCATATTGAAATTACTATCACTTAGAGGAGAGGATTCAAATACAAAGAGAACTCGAGGAGAACAAGGTCTACCATTTTGCAACCAATCATTGGATATATCAACAGCACCTAATAATTCTTTAAATAGAGGAACAGCTTTTAATCTAAAAAAGAACAGATTCAAAATAATTAAATACAAAGAAAAAATTATTATAAATAAGTTCAAAATTTATCATTTTGTTAGCATGCAATTATAACATAAATCACAAGCAAAAAACAATTATCGATACATAACATAAACAAAAAAAAGCACCCCGACATACAGGTTTATCAATACTGTGCGAGACCATGCCTACATTATTTAATTTTCTTTTACTATAGAAATAATTCCTCCCCTTTGATTTAGTTTCCATTTTGCAATATTTCCATATTAAAGATTCTCATACTCTTCTTGGAACAAAATATCTTTTTCCTTTAACTCAACTTATTTTAAATGCTTTCATCAAACTGATTTTTCAATAATATTATTTTCAATGATCAATCACTGCATTTTTTAGAATTTTCATTTTTGTTTCCATTTATTTAACATCAGATTTTACATATTTATACTTTCACAGAGGGAAGAAAAAACTACAAGTTTCAAATTGTAGAAAGTGATGTACCTTTATAACATACAGTGAAATACATTACATGCAAAAATGCTTGACGAAATGTTGGTTAACATGAAATAATGTACTATGTATTTTCATGCATTTTTTTCTTTTAACACAAAATGATTTCCCTTCTGGGAATAAACAAAATACAGAAAACGCGAGCCGCACAGGCGAGATTTATAAGGGGTGTGAAATGAAGGAAAGGTGGTTTCACATGTCTCAAAAAAAGGAGGTTGAAATACCCCCAGAATAGCTTGTGACACAAACCAATTTTACTTATCTAAGCTACTTTCACTCTTCACTCCTACAAACACCAAAAAGTAAAGAAAAATCTCAATTATCATCAGTTGGCTTTGGAGTTTGGTGACGAGTACATCGCAGTATGATAAAAATCAGTGAGTTTGGTTTTTGTTTTATTTTCTATTTTAGAAGAATTTTTTTATGAGCACAATGCAAAGAGCACAGGGGGAAAGCAAACTTCTATTTTGCTTAAAGTGAAGATGGAGTTCCTTAAGGCTGTCAATCAAGAACAGATGATGAAAATGGAAATCTGTTAAGATTTTGGTATTGCTAAATTTTTTATATTAAATTTCAGTACATTCTTAAGAATGCTTTTAATTCATTAATTTTTATCACACACATGTGCATATATACATATTTATTTTCATAAAATGTAATTTAATACACTTAATTTTGTTTAATATATATATTTTTTGCAGTTTTTTTTAACACAAAAAAAATTTCGCTCCCCTCAGTTTTGTGTTAGACAATTTTATTGTATGTTTAAAATAGTGAATACAAGGGAAAGAAAAGTATAAATTCAGAAATCAAATTTTTTTTCAGAATTAAATACTTAAGACATTTTTGTCTCATCCATTTTCATAACATTTGAGGTTATGACGACAATAGGAATATTCTCACATTAAATGCTTATAAAATAACATTGAGAAACAATTCAGTGAATGTTGTGAGTGGTAAAAAGTATGAGTATATTTTGAATTCTTAAGTAAAAAAATTACATAGATTTAGATATAAATATGAATATACATATGACACAAATAAAATTACAAACATTCAACGATAATTTTTTTTTTGACTTTTGTTTTAATGATACAAATATGTTAAAAGATGAAATGAATTTTAAAAAATAAGAAATATATTCAAAAAATTTACCTCATAGTATCAAGAGCTCTGAATAAATAAATATAACTTAAGTCAAACGTGGCTCTAGGATGAGTTATCTGTAAATCAAATCAAATGTTTCAATGCATGACAATTAAATAAAAAGAAAAATGATTGATACAAGTCACAAGTTTCTCTTGTTCAATATTTTATACTTTACTCATCAAGATTTTTTTTAAAATGAGCATGAGAGAAAAAACTGTATAACTTATACATAAATATCAATTTATAGAAAATTAAAAAAAAATACTCACAACTATTATATGAGACATACAAAACAACATTAGTAATGTCTTTGCAAAATCGTAATGAATCTCACTCCAAACTTCTAAAAAGCTCTGTATAAAAGAATGGAATATTTAAGTAAGAGTCAAGTGACAAATATTACTTAGAAATTGTACAGAGATAAGAGTAAAAAAAAGGAGGAAATTTATAACACAAATACATTTCACAAATTTATATTTTGTTCTTAACCTTTTAACTGCTGAGGAAAAGTTGCTCAATTCCCTTTCAGTGTAACTATTTTTTATACTGATGTGTGTAATTAAGCCTTGTATGAGGGGAAAAGAAAAGGCAGAAAAAATTAAATCCTTTCCAAACATTGTCAAGGTTTTGGAAGAAAACAGATAGCAGCACAATGCAGAAGTTCGTACTTAGGAAAAATGTGTATACATACCAAAGGCAGTGAATGCATCTACTGATGAAGGTGTAAATATACAGCCACAGTAGTTAATGTAATATTTTTACATTATACGTTGTACTAAATTTATTCAGAAAATATAATGGCTTCTTGACAATTAAAGAAACTTTTTTCTATTATTTTAAAGTAGTACAAGTGAATTTTCAATGTTTTTATGCCAAATTATATCAATACACTAGCTGCATGGCCCGGCGTTGCTCGGGCTTTCTCTACTTTTATATAAATTTTCCCTTTCCTTCACAAAATCAGCACTTCTAATACTCTTTTTCAAAATGACTTCCACCCCCTTCCTCCGCTTAGCCCGGTGTTTCCCGAAATTTTTTCGTTTCTTTTCTGTCAGACAAGTTTCTTCCCCCTCCCCCCGGCGTTTCATGAACATTTTTAAATGCATAACACATTGCCATGGAAATTCCCCTTCCCTTCTTGCTATGATATCTCTCGAGTAAGTGAACAGTGGGACTTTAATATTCACTCACTCACTTTGCAACTTTTTGCCCCCTGAAACGAAAATGTCCCTATTTAATAATAGTTGTATGTTGAGAAAAGTAGAAATTTTTATAATTACAAAATTTCACAACTGTATTAAATGTTGAATTAAAATTGTGAGCATTTTTTGAAATGTTCGATACATGGAAAAAGAGGTTTAATGCAATTATTTTTATAAATAAAGTTATAAAAACTTTGAATGTGATAAGTAGTTATTAAATATTTAAAACTTGAGTATATTTTAACTGATGCAAACATAGTTAAAAAATAAAATACCATAAGAATTAAAATTTATTTAAGTAATTCCCAGTTGAATAAAAATGTTACTTTGTCTTCTATTTTTTAAAAATATTAAAACTACCTTTTTTACTAATTATTATAATACTTATTATAAAACTTTCTTGAAAGGTTTAGAATTATGCATTGACAGACTTGTAAAACCTTCGATATACATCCAGTATCAATTTTACTGTAGTTTTGTTAAAGGTTTATAATATTCCTAATTATCCACCGTTCTTCAAGTTTAGTGAAATGGGTGTCCTACACTTGGCCTTTTTCAACTAAATTTGTTTTGTATTTCGATATTATCTTTTGAACTGTAAATTTGTTTCAATATATTTTTGAGCCACTATAAATAGTATTTAAATTTTAAATTATCGCTTTGCTTAATGGAAACTATTATTACAACTTTGCATTCAAATGGGAGAATCGATCTTACATTGAATTTAAAAGACATTTATTGAGTCTGAGGACCTGTTAATATTTAACTTATGAAATAATTTCACTAACGTCATTCAAACTATTCAAAAATAGTTTTTTCTCAAGTTGTGTAAATTGAAAAGTACACCAAATCTTCGTGTAAGGGACCTTCAATTACCATAACTGAAAACTATGTAGCATGATTTAAAAAACAGTTAAAAGCTTTTTCTGAAAAACGGTGTAAATCTATCTTGGTTCAAAAAAAGCATTCTTTATCAGGTCCACTGATTTGAGACATTCGTTTTTGTAAGGATTTTTATAGAATAATTGTCTGTGTTTCCTCTTTAGAATTTCAGCGAATTTTTTCACTTTAATTAATATTGCGCAGCCTGTAAATATTAAGATTTAAAATTTGGCGAACGTAACATACTCGAACTTTTCTAAAATCATATAAGCAAATAAACAATGTTCTTTTTCGATTAAAATCTAATATATATTATATATGTGAAAGTTTGTGAGGATGTTTGTGAGTTTTTCACGAAAAAACTGAATGGATTTTAATGAAACTTTACAGTAATATAGCTTATACATCTAGCTTACACATAGGCTATAATTTATAGCATAGGCTATAATTTATATAAAAATTTGTAAAAAGTGTCCAAAATATAACGATATTTGTCAAGTAAGTAGGAAAAAATTCTGGCATCTGCAAGCAAATCTGGCTTGCACTGCAAAAAAGCCCACCACAGCATCTATCTATCTTTTGTTTGTGAAAAACTCTTTTTGTTTTGGTTATGTAAGGGGCTTGCTTCTAATTAATTCAAAACTAAGTTTCGAAGAGAAAGGTTGTTATAAATCTCTTTATTTTATTTTTATGATTTTATTATGCACATTTGGTAGTAAGAAATTGATCTTTCTTAAAATAAATGCTTTTATCAGTTCTGCTACTTAAAGTAAATAAACTTTCTCAACGTGCATTGCTCCCCTACACGGTGGGTCTTACAAAGCTCTAATAAAGCTCGAGCTATGAAAGTAGCTAGGCATTTGCCAACTTGACTCTATCGTTAACATTTCGCTATGTTTTTCATTGAATCGCCATTATAATTTAAGAAACGGCGTTACTTGCGAATATTACAATTTTAACATAAAATAAATACAACAGAAAGTAATATTAATGTATTGTACTTTCAGATATAAATTATTTACACTATTTTAAGCGTTCATTACACAAAACTTTTAACAATGTGTTACTTTTGCTAAGCAGAGATCAGCTTAGGGAGGTATTTTAGAAAATTCAACCCTCAAGAGTGTTACAGGGAGTTATAAATAAAAAAAATCCTTTTTATCAGCTATTAGATCTACGGACTTAAAATTTAACAAAGGTGTTTTTTTGTTGTTGTTCAACTGAGATACGCAAAAAGCTTTTTTTCTTTAATTTGCAATTCACGTTAAATTAACTCATTAAACACTTCTTTATCCTTCAATCTGTGTTGTTTAATTTTTCAGTTCACCTGTGTGAAGAACAGGTATACCAGCTAGTAGAATTAATAACTTATATCTGGAAGTGTGGTACATTAATATTACTTTTTGTTGTATTTATTTTATGTTAAAATTGTAATCAGCCTCACCCTCTGCCTGTTCAAGCTTTCGTAGTTCCTGGCGTAGACAAAACAAAATGCAAAGGTTTGCTTCACGCATAAAAGATAGATATTTGCTGCTGCAGGCTTTTTTGCAGATGGCAGAAATTTTTCCTAATTATTTATCGTTATTTTTTGGACACTTCACACAATATCCTTATAAATTATAGCCTATGTGTTATTCTGATGTATAAGCTATATTATTGTAAAGTTTAATTAAAATCCATTCAGTTGTTTTTGCGTGAAAACATCCTCTCGAACTTTCACATTTATAATATATATCCTGATAATTAATACAGTTAAAAACTATTTTTTTTACACTAAAAATAAATCTGCAACCTTTATAAAAATCTAAGCTGAAAATTTTAAAATAAAATATGAAAACAATGCATTTACGAGAATGATATATTTGATTTGTTCTAAATCTAATGAGTTCTAACAATCTGCATATGTTACACATGTAAAAAAATTTGTTAAGATGGAAGTATATAAAAATCAATGTTTTTTTCATACACTTTAACAAAAAATATTCGTGTAATATACATACAAAAGGAAGACATGCATTGAAATATAAATAAAGTGATTGAATATTGAGTTTAATATTACATATCATAAATGTATTGAAATAAATAAAGAAAATTGCTTTAATTTTTTTACAGCAGATATCTTTCAATGATTTAGGGGGCTAATATCCATCTTTAAAATATCAAACAAATATCTATATAATTTTTAAAAAATCCTCTTTTTTTATGTAATTTTGAACAAAATAATATTAAAAACAGTACAAAAAAAAATGCATTTAGGGCTTACTTTAACTTTAAGATCATTTTCCATTTCTTTACATTGGTTCACTAAACCATTAGTATCCGATATGCCAGACATCAATAAAAACATTGAACGCTTAGTTGCATCATAATAAGCTTTGACTTCACAATTCTGCAAGAATAAATTTAATATATAAAATGTTCTGTTACAAATTACTTGCAAAATGCGAGATAAGATATTTAAAAACTACTAATCTAAAAAATATTTCTTACCTTCTTTTTTTCTTTTTCTTCATTTTCCTGCAATATATAAAAAAAGCATAAAGTAACACAAACATTTTCTAAACAAATAAAAAATGTCAATTTTTAGAATACTCATATTTATACGAAAAAACAAAATAAACTACATAATTATATCTTAAATATACCATCATCATTATTATTTTATGCTTTCTAGATACCATAAAGCTATATGCATGTATACTTTGGAATCATAATTTTTTTTTAATGGGACTCTTTTAGAATTAAGTTACAAGTTGCCTAACATTTATTCAAATGCATTAACAAAACAACAAGCAAATCTACAAAAAATATATAAAAACTTAACCACATGCATAAATTAAATGATGATTCAATTTATGCACCTGAAGTTTTTAAATACCAATGAAAAATCACTATGAGTTTTTTTCACTTCTCAACTTTCGAATAACTTTTCTGAATGAAAATATCCCATAGTTTTTGAATTAGAAGTTGGTGTAACCCAAGAACCAAGAAGATTAGATGAACTTTTGAACATTTATTCCATGTACACATTAAAATAATTTTTATTCAGGAGTTTTAAAGATACATAAAGCATTTGAAAACAGAAAAATATTTGCAAATATTAACTAAAAAAAAGGATAATTTTGAAATTTAAAATATAACAAACATTTTACATTGATTGATTGCAAAGTATGAAGCTGTATGAGGGCCATTCAACCTTTTTAAAGATATAGGCTCAAGTTTTTTATTAAAATTACTATTAATCGCACTGACCGGCTTCCCTTTCTCAAAGGTAATGTTAAACCCTTTGTACACTATGTATGACCTTATGACTTTGCCCTAACAGCTCTAATTGCAGAGAACACTTTGTTACATCAAATTCTTTCTGTTTCAAATAACTACACTGAAAAATTTAAGTTTAAAAAAGTAAATGTGGAAATCAAGCAACAAATATATTACTCATAAGAGGTAGGCTAGGAAAAATTTGTGCAGCAGCAGATCTCCAGATTAAACATTATGTCATCTTGACTACTCTTTCAGCAATTACCAGCCTGAAGAGGAAAGCTGTTATATGGTCAAATTCCTTCAGATAACAAATTGGTAGCAAGCATCCTGGGTAAATTTTATAAAAACATGAGCAAAGAAAATTATGACAATGTTAATAAGAAGGGGGGGAACAGAGCCCCCAAATGATACATAACTGCCACAACTCTTATTTGAAAAATCCCAATTTTTTATGATAAATTCTCAATTCAGGAGAGATGGGTGTGGCTCTTGAGGCAATGGGGTGTAGAAAATCTTCATACCCAGATGGTATTCATTGCCACATGGTCAGTCATCTCAGTCCTAAAAGATTGCTTGATATCTTTAACATCTTATGGAACTGATTCATGTTCCACAGGATTGAAAGGAGGTCAATATAATCCTTATTCAAAAATCTGGTATAGATGCAAGTTTCACGGAGGGCTACAGGCCCATTTCCTTAATATCTTTATATGCAAGCTCAGGAAAAGATTTATACAGGCCTAGATGAAGTATTTGTCCTCCAATAACTCGCTCTTTAAGAAGGAATTTGGTTTTAGAAGGAACTATAAAACTATTGATAAGATTCTGTTTCTTTGCCCGGGATTCTCAAAAAAAAAGTTGACTAATCCCACAGCTGTTGTACTTTTGGATATATCTAGAGCCTTTGACAGAGTCTGAAGACAAAAGTTAATTATGTAACTTTTTGATGTACTTGGTATTAAGGGCAGAGCCCTACCTTGGATTTCTGACTTTTTACAGAATAGATCCATAAGAGAAAATACAAAAATATTTTGTACCACTATTTGAACAGAGACATGGCCTTCTGCAAGGGTAAATTCTAAGCTCAGTACTGTTCTCATTATATATTGCTGACATCAAAGAGGTGATCAATCATTACAGTATGGCGGAACTCTTCCTCTATTGGCATTCTGAAATCGAGTCTTACCTCAATTCTGCTTTTGCTGAGGCTTGTACTTTTGCTGAATATAAACGGACTTTAAAAACATCAAAGTAATTGGTTACCTATTTTACTACAGACATCTCTACAATTACCTAACCATCTTCATGAATAGCAATTATTTAACTTATACAAAAAATGACAAATACTTGGGTAACATTCTGGATCAGGAGATACTAAGCAATAAGTGGGCTAAATGTATGTGAAGACTTAATAACTTTAAATATATTTTCATACATGACTTAGGTGCAGATACTAATACTCTGAGAATAACCTACATCTCATTAATCAGACCCTCAACCAGGGTTCGTAAAAAATCAGAAGTCCATGCATTTAAAAATGGCTCTGGAAAACATTCATAGTATCCCATGTTTGGTGCTGAAATTGTGTACTGTTGGGTGAAAGGGTGATGCGGCATTTCTGAAAGATCAGTTGCGCATTGAGACTCCTGATAGCACAATTATCATTATAACTTAAAATGCAGGCTGCTGTGTGTTCTGTTTTTAGATCTGAACTCGTTGCAAGCTAAAAAGGTCTTCCAATATAATGATGGGTATACAAGATTTTATATACATTTAGATTTTAACAGGCAGTCATGCCTTTATACAGCACCTTTCTTACTGGAAGAATCTGGAGGATAAGACAAGCCTGAATACTTTAGATCTCCTTTCATGCCTTTCTTCAAAGCCCTTTATATGTTTTCAATGTGTTTCCTCCCTTGTAGATTGAATGGTAATGAGATAGCTCATACCTTAAGACAGCCTTCGCTGATAATTTGTATGAAGACTTAATGCTAATCTATAATTAAATCTCCTTAATTAAAGAGATGTTATTAAATGCACTTTGTAGAGTCCCACCTGTTAGCTCATTGGAAGAAGACCCTGCTATTGTCACCAACTGAATAATCCTAGAAAACAACAGACAGAGAGTTCTCTAATGCTTTTTCGGTGGTCACACCAAAGCTCTTAACCCTCTAATAAGGCCAGAGGCTTTTTACTGTGTCATTGGTACAAAGCAGATTAGGCTACCTCACTTATATATTTAAATGTTTGGATTTCCCTGTTCATGAGATTATAAAAAACTTTATTTTAGGGCTTCTTGAAGATATTTGGTTTTATAGAAGCAGTGTAATGTAGATATATTATACCCAAGATTAAAAACAACACATATGTATAATACTGAGAGATGATCCATTAAAATTTTGGACAATTTAATTTCACAAAGTGAATATATAAGGATATACATATATGTGTAAAGAAAAGGTAAAACATGTTAAAGATAAACCGAACAGAACTATCAGTAACTGATGTAAAATTTAAAATACCTGAAATATATGTCTATTCAAAGCCTCAGCAATGATATGTTTTTTGCAATCACTACTATCCAAAGATGTCTTTCCAATGATAGAAACAACACAAATTTTTGTATTCGTGACTTTTTCATTTAAGAAATTTCTGAAATATATGTAAAACAAAAAATTAATTCAAAAATCACCATTACAATAAGATACACACACATAAGTTGAATAACTTCAAAAGCAAAAAATCTTTTATTAAAAAAATTAAAATTAACTTAAATTTGCAATTTCATAACTTGAATAGTCATTCCAATTCTTAGTCAAAAAGTAAAAGGTATCAATTTTGCTCTTCCCACATATTTTATTCTCTTACTACGAGATATTTATCCATATTTTGTAAGTTTTATCCATGAATTACATTGCAGAGCTAATAGAATATATTCCTTTACTTCAAATTAACAAGAATTAAGCCAGGGTAATACAAGCTCATCCCAGTTATTGAAAACCTATTTACATGAATCAGATTTAATTTCACAAGTCTACTAATTCATTCCATTCTCTGAAGTGGTAAAATTGCAAAGGTTTTTCAGTATATATATGCATGTTATCTTACTGATTAAAATAAACAATAAAAACAAATAGTTTTAATATAAAATTATTTAGACTAATTTAATATTTTTATACCTTGAATATTTACACTAGATAAAACTTTGTAAATAAAAAAAGCTTAAAACAAAGTTAAGACATTTAAAACAGCCAGGACATTTAGGAATCAGTCAATGATGTTTAGTGAAATAGCAAACCCAGTAGGAAAAAAGATCACATAGGGAATGCAGGGTTAAAAATTCCAACACTACTAAAAACGAGCACTTCGAATGGAGTAATAAACGAAAAATATATCCTTAAATAGGAAGCTTAGAGGTAATTTAGGATTAGATTCAAAACAAAGGATGAAAAGATTAGAAAGTTTAGAATGTACATTTTATTAATACATAAATAGAAATACAACCACAATTGTGTCAGAATTTGAAACTTCTATAATGTTGCTATCTTTGAAATATTACACAAAGTATCTAATATATAACAAAGAACGTTTCTGTATTCAGCTAGGAACAAAAATAAAAGTTTTAAGTATTCAAAATTATTCATGAAGAAAATGAAAATCAGCAAATAGGTTCCACACAACAATGTATACAATTTATAAATTTTTTCAAAAAGATATCAAAATACTTAAAAATTAAATTTAAAGAAGCAAAAAAAAAAGTTTTTGCATATAATTTAAACAGTTTATGGATTGTTGGTACTTATATATTATCACAACCTATTGGTGACATTACATGAAACGAAGCACATTGTTGCCAATTCAGTGTGTACGGCACGTAGGAAATTGGAGTTGCCAATTTGGCGAGTTATTAATAGAGTTGGTGATTGTTGCAATTAAATAAATACCAAATTGTCTCATTCATGTTTATCAGATTAAATTTAATGATCAATACTTTCCATTAGCCTTTATAATCTCACTTAAGAGTTGTGGCATAACTACTATTTTTAATTATTTCAGATGTTCAGAATAACACTTTTTAATTGAATCTCTTTCTTAATGTTACATTTTTTTTAGTTCAAATATATTTTTGATTATAAATGTTTGATGAAATTCAAACCAATGAGACTGATGTGAACTATGAAGCTCCTAAAGGAAGATGATACACAGTACTCAGACTATTAAATCTCAGAATTGTAATTAGGATAATTTTCCTGCTGGAGAATACATGTGGTTACAAAAGATAATTAGTCTTTTGCATTAGTTAAGATATTTTATATAAAAAAAGTCAAGATTACATGTATTTTTATAAAACATGTAATCTTGTTTAATTACCAAGGCAGATTTCCTACCAAAAGGGTTTTAAAGGTCCTATATGAAAAATAAAATTTAATGACTGCTTTATGAATTTCATTTCTCAAAGAAATCTGTATATTTAGAAATTTTTCATGAGATTTTTACTTAAAAAAATTTTTTTAAAAAACTAACTGAAATTATTTACGAAAATTTCCAACTATTGAGAATAGAAATACAGCTGGGCCCTGATTTAATAAATTCCTCGATTTGTATAATTTCTAATTATGGATATTTTTTGTGTGTAATTGCTGATTATAGAATTTCCAAAAGGTAAAAGCAAAAAATTTGTATTTTGTTTGGACACCGATATTACGAATAACCTTGACTTAACAAACAAGATGTTCGGTCTTGATGAATTCGTTAAATCAGAGGTCCAAATGTATTTGTTTTCAGGTTCATATAAATGATTGGTACTTACATATTATGCTGTTGACCAATTTTTCTAAATTAAAAATATCACCAATTCAAAAAATGTCATAATCGTTATTATTATTGAGTTCAAATGTTCAGGGGAACGGTTTCCACTATTGGCTATATATCGTGGCAATTGGTGACATCTTTTGATGTGACAAAATTGTTCGACAGTGGTGTAATAAATAAATATCAAATAATTTCTCTTTATACACAATAAATAGGAATATCTCTAACATCTATATCAAAGAAACCATCATTATGTAATAAGTGACTGACAACAGATATGTAAGCAAATCAAAAGCAAGTGAGTTATAATGCACCCTTTCTAGTACAGTAGTGATTTTTGTTGAAAATAAACTGAATTAAGAAATCTGGAAGTTTTCAAACATCTTTTAAACAGTGTCAATACATTAGAAGAGGTATTTTGGGAAAATACATATTACTCTATTGGTAAAATCCTGGAACCGCTCCCTGGTCTATCTGTAAACAAAAAATTATGTTTGTGTTCTCTGATCATATAACTGCATATTAAATAATTTATGAATGCGGGTTGTAATCGTGAATCACAATTTTACATATAAATTCATTTTTATGTCTTCTTAATTAACTTGGGCACATTGCACAGGCATAAGTTTGATGCAAGTGTTGGTTAGTGTTGTTGCTATCAATAAAATGATTGTTTAAAAAAAATCATCAACTTAGTACTTGTACTTAATATATTTCCATTCAAATCATATCTCTCAGCAATAAACTGGATCGGAAACAGTTTGCTAAAATATAATTATTTAAAATAAATAAATATATGCTGGAAACCTACTTCCAATCTTGTTTTAATACGTCAAATAAATCAAACGTGATAAATGTTTCATTCATGGAGGCTGACATGTTTACATATAAAAGTCACAGTATTATTTTCAATTGAACACACAAACCCACGATGAGAAATTCTGTAAGGCTGATTGGTTGATTGAAGATAAACGTCGTTTGATGATTGTTGGTATGGCCCTTTGAAGGTGTCATGATTTAAATCCATGGTCAAGTGTCGAGAATGAGACCTCTCCAAAATTGTACACCTCGCTAACAAAGAAAATTTAAGTCTCAACAGATGAAATGTGCATTTGGCTCTCTAAACAGCTGGTGTCTAGTGACCGATAACGAGTTCGTGACCATTCGAGTAGACACAGGTTTGAAAAAAAACACGAAGGAAGATTGATTCTTTAGTAACTTCACACTAAGAAGCAACACAAGGAGCATAGGTGATAGATATTGTAGTTTAAAACAATTGTCAAGAGATGAGGGTGACGCTTGAGCTCACTCTGTTTACTTTTACACTACACTCGCTTAAGATCTTTCAGTAAGCCCCTATAGATTTAAAGTGCGTCAGTCCAGAAACATATATGTTCGAACCATGACTCGACTACTATTATGATGTTAGGTGACTGGCGAATTCCCAGGGAATTATCGCTTACGCTCAAAATGATTCAAGAATAACCAATGTAATGAAAAAAAATGTAAGAGAACTCCCTAGTTAATAGAAGAGAGAAAAAAAATTTAAAAACACGAAGAAAAATAAAGAAATTGAGAGAAATGCTTTTGTGAAGCAAAAATTCTAGGCAGTTGCGTAAAATAAATACAATTTATGATGTTCTAAGAATTTTAAAGTAAAAATTAAAGAGGCTTTATAGGTATATATTTTGTCATCGAGTACAGATATTAGTACTTGTGGCTGTGAAGAGAGCTTATACTTATACTAATCGGAAAACATACTCCTGAATAAATTATTAATATGAATTCTATTTCATAGGTTGAATGCATGACCTTACTCGTGGCAGGCATGGTTGCGAACTCGTGGCCAATGTGTTGTTGCTTTGAATCACGGTTTCAAATCTTGATGCACTCAGAACCTTTCATGTAGATGATTCTCGTTAAATATCTCCAGGCTTAAGAGCCTCACGTTGGTGAGGTTTATCGGTTTGAAGAGTGGGATGTCATCTCAGATGTCCTCGTCTCTTGACAATGATTCAAAATTACGTCCCAAATAGCCCTCGTGTTGCGTTAAAGTGAGACGTAAATAAATAAGCAATCAATCATCACCTACCAATAAGCGTTTGTTATTATCCTGTAAGGGATAATATAGCCTTTGCTGCTCTATATCACACAAAACCTGTAACTATAATTATCCTGTGAATCTCATTCGAAGGATTTTATTTAGGTAAGTTTGAGCGGCTTAGTATAAAATGACTTTACTATTTAGGGAGACAGGGGGACATTTTTCCAATTATAGAGATGCATAAATGAACTTTATTCCATTACTTGTCAGGTAATACGTGGAAAGTTTTTAGAGTACCTGTTTCTCGCAGGGAAACTGCACCTCCAATCAGTGGCGCACACAAGGAGGGGGGGGTCCGGACCCCCGAAAGCCCTTGATTTTTTTTCCCGATTGATTATAATTCTAAGTGTATAGTACGTAAAATTTAATTAATTACTTGTTAGTAATGATTAATTTTATTAATTAATGCTACTTATTTATTCAAAAATTAGTTTTTTACTGTGTTTTGTTCCCCCAAATCGACAAAAGCAAAAGGAGCATGATACAAGAATGGTGAACTTTCAACCCTGGACCCCCCTCCCCTTGAAAAATTCCTGTGTGCGCTACTGCCTCCAATCATTGAGAACTGTGGGTAAGTATTGCTTCGGCTTTACCTTATCCCAGAACTGCATTTAAAAGTATGGAAAAATTTATTTAGGGATTAGGAAACATTTTTTAAATGTTTGAATTTAGTGAATTACATTTGTTGAAAAAAATTAACTCGGAATTTAAAAAATAATGCTGGATGTGTTGAATTTATAAGAGTGTGGGATTAAGTAATAGTCGTTCCTTGGTGGAACAAATCTGTCCTGGACACTAAGCGATACGGCAGGCCGAATCGCTTGTGAAAGGCTTTTGATCGAGAGACGGACCACTAGGGAGAACGAAAACGTCACTCGGAATGGGAGCTGCACGAAAAATCGGGGTGTAAGAACAACTTAGGGTGAGTCGGACATCGTCCAATCGGGTTGCAGCCACTCGGGGTGGGCGCTTGTCAGGTAAAGATTTAATGTGATATCTGTTGAAAATGAATTATTTATTTATTAATATATTTTAATTACATATTATAAACTTTAAACTTAAGATGGCAACGTTTGTAATAAAATTGTATTATTCTTTTTCATTTACTTTTTGTATTTTTGCGAATGGCAACACCGGCGTACTGTTCGATTGTTTATGTCGAGAAAAAAGTTGGTTTTTGATCGTTGATCTTCGAAATTATTTATCTCTTTTATTTCAAATTGCTAGCCACCGTTGCTCGAGTTTTAATTAAAACTATTTCGATTTAGACGTGTGGAAAAGGTGATTTGGTATCCTCATAGTATTTTTGAAAGCTAAGAAAATTAGTTTAGATTTTCTTTTGGAAGCTTTAACAATATCTGTATTTTAACTCATATTTCAATTCCAGGTGGTCTACCACCTGAACCCATTCATTACTGTCGCTAAAAAGAGTAAGATTGTAAAAGGGGTTCTGGTGGACAGGACCAGTTTTTCTTAATAAAGTTCCATTGGAAAAGTTTACCTTAATGGTCATCCGTGCCCTTTAACAAGCCACCTTTTTAACGAGATTGTCAAGTTAATATTTTATGGTTTGTTGGGTAATCATCACACAAAATTTTTAGTGAATAAGCAAGTACTAGGATGAAGTGGTGATGAAAGTCATTTGTATAGATGTTGTATAGTTAGGAACTAAGGAAACTAACTTGAAGAAGGAGCTGCTTGAAAATTACATTTTTTTGAACGATTTTTATTAATCATAACTCTGAGGGATATATTTTATAGATAATTATGGATAGTTTTAATCATGTAAGAAATTTTTTATTTGACCACTGGCGTAGCTAGCTCTGAGGGGGCCCTGTATCAAAATTCTTTCGGGGCCTTTCTTTAGATGTTAGTGGGGCTGTAATTACATATGTTGGGGTTCCTGTAGCTTGGGGACCCCGTATCATTGATACGGGGGTAGACACCCATGTATTTGACCCATTTCATTGATGAAATCATCACGAACCTTCTTTTAAGAACATGCTTGACATCCAAGAAAAGTTTTATGTTGAAAGATTTGGTTTGTGTTTAATACTTAATTTAATTAACTCGAATGTGGATGAATAATCTTCGCGAAAATCCCTTCAACTTGGAGAGATGCAAATAATATTTTTGTAATGAGCTTGGATTCTGTTTAAAGTTATTCTTTAAAAACTTAATGAGCACTTCACATATATTCTTTTTCAGTAGCTCTACATTCTGTCACAGGCTAAGGCTGTTTTCGTGAGTCTCCTCCATCTAACTCTATTTGGAGCAATAGATTGCCAACGGTTGACTCCCAGATCCTTAAGAACTCTCTCAACAGAATCGAGCCACATAATAGAAGCACTCCTCTTTTTTAGAGCTGCAATTTTTAATTTTAAGATACATTCGCCGTATAACGCACTCTCCTTTTTTTACGAAGAAACTTGAACTGTATGTATGTGATTCTCGTATGTTACACAAGCCATTTATTTAAGGTATTATCTCAGACTTTTGAAAAAATAGTATTCTTCTAGAAATACAACCCTTTAAGTTCATAAGAAATGTCATTTCTTTTTTAAAAAAATACAGTATTTTGATGTATGTAGAAGCCTATTTTTTTCTATGTGCATTTTTTATTTTTTAAGCCCCCCATTTTTATACCCGGGGTATAACACGCACCCGTAAATTTCGATCTTATTTTTTGTGTTGAAAGTGCGCGTTATACGCCAGATTTTACGGTAATTGAGCCATCACACAGTTCAAAAATATGATTACGCTACATTCGTAAAAATTCGATATAAATGAATCATACCTTATTAAAATCGTATCAACTGGATTTGTATGTATATGATGTCAAGACCTTTAAAATAAATTAATTAACACATAATTACTTCCTTTTTTATTTCGATCTCGAAACCAGGTGAAAAGTCACATAATTTTAGTTACATGAAAACGTAAACAATATGGATTTAAAAAGAAATCTGTGTCCAGAATTTTTTTTTCTTTTATTCATTAAACCAATTTCTTCGATATATTTGTCCGATATTGAGTTCCATACTTAATTTTTATCAATTTGAAGGGATTTTAGGTATTAATTATGCATACATTCGCGTGAATATTGTAACCATATGTTTATTTCTTACCAATTAAATGCGGCTTGCAATTATTGAGTTTAAATTACGAGCTCGTAGTATTAAGACACGTGTTCGATTCCTAATTTCACTTAAAATACGTCGGGTAGCACAACTTATGTGCAAGCTGTGTCGAAGCTCGAGGCCCCCACTGCCAAAATTCCGATGTTAGTTCAGATGTTCTTGTCGTCGTTTGATCGTTGTTCAAAACTTTGTGAGTTCCGTCGTCAGTAGCTGCCGTATCAAAATGCATAAAGGAGAAAACGACTCTATCACTCATTCATCACGATATCTCCGGAGCTATTCGATTTACCGATATGAACTTGGGCAGGAGTGTTTCTTTTGTTGGGAGAGAGAATGGGTTTCGCAAAAACGGACTACCAACAAGGGGTTTACGGGGATAGTGAGAACGTTAGAAATAAAAAAGAATTCTTTTTTCAAACTATTAGACTTAAAAACTTGGAATTTGGCAGATATGTTCTTTCTGTTCTGTCCACCAAGAACGGGTTTTGCGAAAATCGACACTCAAGGGGGCATTATAGAAAAAAAATCCTACTTTTGTATAGTTGTTGTTACTAATGCTACCTGTCTGACGATGTCAGATAGAGGCCCACGAAATTCATCGTGGCAAAGGGCTACATGCACGCATGTCGTTATCCGAAGTTTTGAGCATCATCCAGGTGACAGTTTGTTTTGGCTCTGTCCCACCCCAATTTTGAGGGAGAACACCCTATGGATGGCCAGGGGGGCTTCCCACCTCTATTCTCCTTCCATCTACCTCACGAGAGGACTTGTGGCTCGACGGCTATTTAGAGTACCCCCATGCCGCAAAGGCACTCTGCATTTACAAACATCCATGTCTTCTTCGGTACTCGAACCCAGTCCCTACGGCACAGCAGTCAGCGTCGCTAACCACTATACCGGATGGGTGACATTTTGTAATGTTACGCCTTAAGACTTGACATTTGGGAAGTATGTTTCTTTCCTTGAATAGAGATCCGCTAAGAATGAGTTTTACGGAAATCAACTCCCAAAGGGGGATGCTAAAAGAGTGTTACAGAGAAAATATTCCGTTTTTGAGCTTGTGACGTATTGGTTACGAAATTCACAGCCAGGCTAGATATATAAATATTTACAATTTATTTACAGAACATTCTAAGAAACAATCTTACATCCAGAGCACGTTTATATCGTCTCACTCTCTTCGGGACCCTCAAAACCGGTCCTCCGCATGTCCTTTTCAGACGAGTCTATCCGGAACGTAGGGGAACGGGATTCTAGTAAACCCTTCTCCCCCACTTCCTCGGAACGTTCGCCACAACTCCTCCTTCCTCTAGAGAGAACTTTTTCTGATGAAGGAAAAGTTCTGTTCTTTTAAGGTCCACTAAAATCACTTAGGAGATATCACTTAAAAGTTCTAGGTAACACTACCTTTTTAACAGTGTACGATTCCCTTCTGGCCAGAATTACATACTACAATACAATTAACATATAAAAATTCAAAATAAATGAGAAAATCACAACTTATTAGATATTGACAAATTACACTTATCTAATGAATAACTCAAATCAATAACACAATCATATTTTTTTACTCAAATCTCCTATTTATGAACTAAAAAAAAAACATCAAACACTTTACACGTCTTACACACAGTCTACTCTAGAATCATTCTAATGAAATGATTACATCACCATATTAGAAATATATAGTTTTTTAAAAATAAGAACATTTTTTTTTTCAGAAATGTTTCAAGAATCACACAACTATATTAAATATTGAGATATATGCACAACATTCAGTTTTATTATCATAATAAATCACTACTCATAAAAAATGCTTATATTCAAAAATTGGTCATGCCTATAGTATGCATGTTTAAAAAGATATGAATATCATTTCGATTGTATAAGAAAATAGTATACTTAATAAGCAATACTTTTTCACAAAATGGTTTTTTTTAAACTACATAAACATTCTAACTTTCAATCAGAGAAAATACTTTGAACACATTAAAATGTGAAGATTTTTTTTTTCAGGCGATTGAACATCATACATTTTTTTTAGAAACCGAAATTAATTTAAAGTTTATGATCTGCATACAAAAAAATAAATAAAATTGTTTCGGGTTGAAAAATAAATCGTTTCGTGAAATCAGGGGCGTATAAAACTGAATTAGTCGACAAATTTCCCTCCAATTGTCTACAGAACTCTGGACATTCAGAAGTCCATTTAATGTCCCCTTTCTTTGATTTTCTTTTTAACGTTTCTGTAACCGGAGTAACTAACCGAGAAAACATAGGGATATATTGTCGCTCATATCCCAAACTTTAACCTGAGTTTTATACCGTAATATTGAAAAATCTATGATTGTCCTAGTCTTCAGTTGAGCTGGGGACTGCTTTCCCAACCCCACAACATGACCACAATATTCAACGTCATCCTGAGCGAGTTCAAATTTCGCTAGCCTGACCGCTAAATGTGTGTTTAGCTCCAATATCCCATCCATGTGGTCTATATGAAAGTCCCAGCCCTCTGAAAAGACAACCACATTGTCGAAATATGATAAATCAAACTTTTCATGCCCTTGAGGTAGTTCAGCCATCAACATGCTGAAACAATAGAAAGCATTTTTTTAATCTAAATGGCACTCGTAAAGGACAGTAAGTTCCTAATTTTTGAAGTAACTCGGCAGTTAAAATACTCATAAGTAAGGTATCTCTATCTGCCTGGATCTCTCTAGGAAAGACCTTTCTAAAAATCTGTGGCAACGCCTCAACAAGGGGTGTGGATGCCGTCTCAGGCACTGGTACTGCCTCATGGCACCTCGGTGACATAGACATGCCAGATAAAAATGTTTGTTTTCTGGTATAATAGGAAGGGGTCCTACTCTATTAACATTTAACTTAGAAAAGATTTCTCGTCTTACAGGAACTAATTGCATGGGTGCTATTTCCTGATCTCTGACTTCGTTATTAATGCCATTTTCTATCTTTTGAATCAAGGGAGCTGATTCTTTACTTTTCTGCTGTGTTTCTATGACTTCATAAGCATTAATTTTAATTAAATTCATAGTGTACTGGTCTTCTTTTGTTAACGAAGGTACAAGATTTTCCTCGGTTTCAACTAAATACTCTCCTAATCCAAATTGATCATTATATTTTTCCTTATCCAAATGTACCGGACTAACAACTGGCTTTGAGACCACGTGTCCCAGCCCACACTCAATCTCCAGTTCTGCGGGACGCAGACACGCCATACCATTATCCAGAATATGTTTGATCGATGCATGCTCACCTGTAAACATCTCTGGTGCAGCATATTTTTCACAACCTATATCTGATGAGGCTTCTGTATCCTTAAGAACAGGCATCTCAACCTCATTCTCCTTACTTCTAATAATACAGGGATTAAGTGAAACGCTTTCGGATTTACCTTTTACTTTATTTATAGTTTTAGAGTTGTATTTCTTTAATTTAAGAAGTGTTTTTAATTCAATAGTGCTTAAAATATACATTTCATTTAGATCAAAATATTTACTGACACGTGACGTGCTAGTTTTTAACCTTTTCTCAATTATCATATTTAACATTTCTCTAACGAATTCTTCTTCGTAATTTGGGCTATTAACAATAAGATTTTTAAGGTCTATTATTTTTAGATCGTCGTTTACTTTTTCACCTAATTGTTTTGCGATATATCTTAGTTCTGCTATTCGACCTTTTCCTAAATAAGCCATTTTTAGCCAAAAAGTTTTTACAATAAAAATATTTCAAACCTCACAGTTAAAATGAATGCAGTATCACTAATACACTTTTTCTTAGTAAAATAATAATAAATAGTAAACTTCAAAATTGGTAATCATTAAAAATACCTTTAAGCAAATGTATGCCTATACTTATTACTAGCAAAACTCCAATACGTATTTGATAACGTAATAATATTTGTAACACACATATACACACTATTTATAGATATAAAAATACTTTTATCAAATTTTATACTAAGATTTTTTCAATGAAAAAAAAAACTAATTTTCATAAAAAAACAATAAATTGCAAAGTATCAAAAGTCAAGTTTTTTTTAAAAAAAAACCCTGCTATTCTTCATACAAAATAGCTTAAAATAAATATTTAATATTAATTTTTTTAAAAAGAATTATTTCTTGTGAAATGCTTATAGATTTTATATGAAACCTTTCTCCAAGTAACTTGCGTAATTTTAACTACAACACACCGGAAAAGCAATGAATAAAATACACAGTATTACATAATCATGCTATTCGCAAAAAAAAAGAAATATATATGTTTAACTAAACAATTTCTCTGCTATCACAGGGTGTGACTCATGCAAAATTTAAAATATATATATATATTTATTCTCCAGTAGACAATTAGTAGCTTCCCTAAATTATATGCTTATAAATAGAGAACCAATTAGAATAACATGAGAACAATTGAATCTCAATACATAGGATATGTAATACAGTTTAGTCACCTAAATTTAGTACTTCAAAACACAAACAAATTTAAAAAAAAAACACAAGATGTGATTTAAATAATTTGGCCAGATATAGAAGGGAAATCGTACCTGAAATATATTTTCGTTGATCCGCACTACGTACTACGGCGCTTCCAAGACCAGGGGTTGATCTTATCTCTTTTTCTTTCCTATTTTAGGAGTTCTTTGTAGACGAGATGGTGTTTCTTTTAAGACCGGGATGGTGTAAATACTTTTTCCTAAGACAGGAATTGTCGTTGGCCGGGGTGGCACTCGTTTCAAGACCAGGGTAGTCTAAATTCTTTCTCTTATGACAGGAAATGTCGTTGGCCGGGGTGGCACTTGTTTCAAGACCAGGGCAGTCTTAATAATTTTTCTTATGACAGGAAATGTCATTTGCCGGGGTGGCACTTGTTTCAAGACCAGGGTGGTTTATATACTTCTTCTATGAGCAGAACTTCTTGCGTGCCGGGACGGCTCGTTGATCTCCTCTAAGATGGTGTGAATTTTCTGTCATACTCAATCTTAATTCATCGATTATATATCTAGCCAAAAATTACATTTGAGTAATTATTCATCTCCGTCGGTGCCTCCATTAAATAGACTGTGACGTATTGGTTACGAAATTCACAGCCAGGCTAGATATATAAATATTTACAATTTATTTACAGAACATTCTAAGAAACAATCTTACATCCAGAGCACGTTTATATCGTCTCACTCTCTTCGGGATCCTCAAAACCGGTCCTCCGCATGTCCTTTTCAGACGAGTCTATCCGGAACGTAGGGGAACGGGATTCTAGTAAACCCTTCTCCCCCACTTCCTCGGAACATTCGCCACAAGCTGTAAGACTTTTAATCGTGAAATTTGGCAAACATGTTCCTTGTGTTTAGTAGAAATCCGCTAAGAAAAAAAATTATCCGTTAAAATTCTTCTTCCAAGGGAGAATGCGAGGTGTTATAAGCAATCTTTTTTGTACGATTATACTTACAACCTTGAAATTTGGTTGAATAGGCGTTGCTTTTTTGGGCTTCTGGACTGTAAAAACAGTCCTCAATCCCATTTCTGGACAAGTCTTCGATGAGGGCATGGCGAAAGTGGGGGTTTTCGTTCTGCTAGGTGGCATGACGGCGATTGGTGTGAAATTTGGAAAACGTGTTTCTTCTCTTGAATAGAGATCCGCTAAAAGCAGGTTTTCCTGAAATTATCTTCTTAAGAGATTGGCGGGAGCATTCAGGACGGAAACAAATCCCTTTTATTAATTATTAAACTTAGAAGCTTGAAATTCAGTAAGAATATTTCTTTTGTTGATTAGAGATCCTCTAAAAATGGTGTTTGAGGAAACTTTTTCGAATAAGGGAAGGGTTACGGAAGCGTAAAAGATAAATATACTTCCGTTTTGGAATTTCATGTTATATTCTTTTTAAATAAAGAAGTGAAATCTATAGGAATATTTTTCTATACACTAAAACAGGGATGGCGAACCAATGGCATGCATGCCACTGATGGCACGCGACACAATATTTTGGGCACGTCATCGATCAAAGCGGTTTGCATTTTAGTTCAAAATAACGAAGTTCAATATGAAGTATTTGATGTACATGACAAACCAGACGAAGAAAAATTAGTGAAGAATTTATTTTCGGAAATGATTTTTCAATAAAAGAATTTTTAGCGAGATTTTCTCAGTTAAAAGAATTATAGGAAACGCTCAAGTTTATTATGTACCCTGTTGTGATTTCATTTGATAAACTGAACTTGTCCCAATTCGATTGGTTAGAAATAGAAGAATTTGAAATGCAATTAATTGATTTCCAGTCTAGTTCAGTATGGATTCAAAAATGTGTTGAAATAAGGGAAAAGTTGGAATTGATTGAAAAAGAAAGATTAACAAGCAATAGAAGTAAACGAAGTTTTGAAAACATGAAATTGAATTTGATTCCAGATACATTTGGCTGTTTGTATAAGCTGGCCCATGCTATTTTAACCATTTTATCTACCAATGCTTGCGAGTCATTATTTTCAGAGATCAATAACATTAGACTCGCTTAGAAATCGTTTGGCAACTCCAACACAGCATGCATTCTGCTAGAAGCAGCATCTTATAATCGTAATATAAGTTATTTGTAATCAAATCTGCAACAACAGAAGTCACACTAATGTTACTTTACTTTGAATTACACATCAAACGAAAAAATCGCTATTATAAAGTACAAAATGTATTTTTTCGCAGTAAATAAAGAGTTTTGAGTTGTGTTTCAGTATTTAGTTTTATTATTTTCCCCATAATCACAAGTCAAAATTATTTGACGGCACGTCTGTACCACAGTAAGCATTTTTTTTTAGAAAAAATGGCGCGTTGATCCAAAAAGGTTCGCCCTCCCTGCACTAAAAGCTTAGTAATAGGACTTCTTGCATGAAGAACAACTTAAAAAACAATATACAGTAATACACGGAACTTATGTGATAAGTGAGACTAAGAGATAATCGCTTATGTCGGGGTATAATTTCGTGTATAAATGCATATAAATTTTGTTCAGTTGGAGCCGGAGTCGAAAGAAAATGTTTAACAAAACCTTAAATAACACTAATACAAAACCTCAAATTGAAGTTATTTTGATGTAGAAAGTTTCACAAAATCTAACAAAGTAGTCTCTGCCGGCTTAAAGACTTCTTTTTACCTCCCGCAAAATTTCCTCGTAGCTTGCTAATAATATTTTTGTTTCTCGTTTTGTTGAAAAATATACTCTTCGTTAGTCTATATTTTCTAAAATTTGTAGCCCTCTTTCAACAAAATCGGGGCCTTCTGTCAAATTCCTAAACGTTATTAGATCTTCTGATTGAGCTCATGAATCGTCAGCTCCTGATTGTAGAAATCCAGAAGTTCTTGAACGCCATCACTATTCAATTCTAAATTTATTAGCCTGGCTGGATCGACAACTTCTTCAATCACATTACCAACTTCATCAGGTTCTGGCACTGATTCCACTTGAGTATCAAGTCAAATTCTCAAACAAAAGAAGCGTCACTTGACCATGGTTCAAAATTACGAGGCCCGTCGACTAAAGCCCTCGTGTAGTTGAACAGTGCGACGTTAATATTCTCTCACTCACTCAAACAAAAGAAGAATAGCCAAGGTTTGAAAATTGCGTAACTCCGGGCTCGCGTAAGTCGAGGTATTACTGTATAGCAGGGTGCCCCAGTTGGCGAGAATTCTTTGTATAGATTGCTCCGAGCCAACTGTTGTAACCTTTTTGTAAACAGTTCGAAAAGTATAGCGATCCCATATGGTTGGGACCCGTTTCGCTTATAAAAATTGTCAAATTTACGGTCCACTTAATTATTTTAGTCAACAGTAGGGGTCAGCAAATTTTTAGCTGTGGCGTGCGAAACCAATCTGCGAATTTGATTCAACGTGCCATACAGAAGGGCATTTTTGAAAAAATTCGATTCCCGCGATAATGCATGCAGAGTTAGAGAATAAAGATCAATAATATAGATATATAATTACAGTTTTATTATATATTAATTTTGCATCTTTTTCAAAGATATTTCTTAGCATAAAAATAAGCAGCACAAAATGCAACTATTTTTTCAACAAAAATTTAAAAAAATTAAAATTTTACATGTATTACGCATTTTTAAACATATTTATATATTAAAAGAAGAAAAAGACAACATAACATATAAGTATTTCCCTTCATCATAGTTAAATAAAAACTTTAATGCTTGCCTCGCTCTACTAGGGATGGCAATCTGAGATCGATTATTCGAAAAATCGATTTCTGTGGCCAAAAAAAAAATCGATTTGTGAAATCAATATGTAGCCCTGAATTGATTAAGTGAATTGACATTTCATCCTAGAAAATCGACATTCGATTTTTTCTGTTTTGGTAAAAACCATAAAGTTAGTAAAAACGAAGGATTTGAGGCATGTTTGGTAAAAACGAAGAATTAAAACACTATTTATCGCAGGCAATTGTGCATCTGAAGTATGAACCTGTACTTGAATGGCAAGAACAAACAAACTCTATTTATCACCCGACGTTCACTCAATACCCATGATGTACACTCATGTCCATAAATTAAGGATAATTCAGAATCACACAGAAATTGAACTCTAAAATAAAACTTTCATCTGTAGAATTATCCCACACATCTTAAAAAAGAATATGCAAATTTCAGGAAACCGCCAGATGGCGCGTATAGTACATCACAATGACGAGAGTGTAAGAGAGGGGTGTATAAGGAATGGTAGCAAAGAAGTAAAATTGTTCACAAGCGCTTTAAAGTCTTTCAGTGTTATAACCGTATAGTTATAGCACAAAGGAAGCATTTGGATGATTTTTTACGTGGTAGAATTATTGGACGACTGGAATGTGGACGTACCCAGCTGGAATTATCCGATGAACTTGGAATCGCTCAGAGTGTCATCTCCAGATTTTGACAACAATTCCAAGATGATGGTCATGTGAGTAGATGTTACAACACAGGTCGCTCCCGAGTTACAACGCCGAATGAGGACCGGTATATTTGGCAGTTACTGCCAAAAGAAACAGACGGAGCACAGCATCAGACCTGTCTCGTCAGCTCTCCTCAGCTACCGGTTTGACAGTTTCAAGGCAGTCCTTTTACAGACGCTTAGGGCGCATTAGTCTATAAGCTCGTAGGGCTGTCAGATGTGTTCCACTTACCGCAACTCACTGTCGCCTGCGATTAACTTGGAGTAGAGAGCATGCCTTGTGGACACCACAACAGTGGTCTTGTGTGATGTTTTCCGACGAGTCCAGGTTTAGTTTGCAGTCTGATTCTCACCGGACTTTAATATGGAGAGCGCCAGGTACCCGTTACCACCAAGAGAACACCATTGAACGACACCGTTACGGTGGTGCAGGATGGCTCGTTTGGGGAGGAAATATTCTTTGTTCCAGAACTGACCTGCATGTTCAGAGTGTAAAGATGACAGGCCACATCTATCGGGATGTCATTCTGGAACATAATGTAAGTTTGTTTTGGGGCGCCATGAGTGCTGAATTTCTGTTTATGGATGACAACACCCGTCCTCACCGTGCAAATATTGTAGACGAATGCCTTCAGTCGGAGGATATCACCCGTATGGATTGGCCAGCAATTCACCGGACTTGAATCCAATAGAGCACATGTGTTAAGTATGTATGGATTGGCTGGTCCATTTTCTAACTAATCATGGGCCTTTCCCCGCTTACTTGCACAGGTTCAATCTCCTTCCCTCTCCAAATTGCCTGTGTGGGTCGCCTGGAGACGCCGACCATTACGTATTCCACTGCCCCTTCACTTCTGATCACCATCTTGTTAACCCCAGCCCGAACGCTCTCTATCCTTGGGTCAACTCTATTATTAATAATCGTGCAATTCACAATAAATTAATTTCCTGCTTTGCTATTTCCAAATCCATATGTGATAATTTGGCTTATCTTTCCCTTTTCCCTCTTCGGTTCTTGCTATTCCTTTAAATCTTTTTTGTTCCCCTCCCATAATTTTTTGCAGCTTCCTGTTTTAACCCTTAGTCATCATTCTGGGTTTACTTTATGATTAATTTCTTGTTTGTTTTTTCTCTCTCTCTTTTAGCAAAAATGGTTTCTTTAATAAAATTCAATAACTTATCTGTTCCCCCCTTTCTCCCCTCTTTCTCTTTTTAGTGTCTTAAAAATATAATTGGAGGAGGAAATGTAAAAAAAAAAAAACATCTTTTCTGTGCTTTTTCAAAAAAAAATCTAACGACAACAGGAAGTGTTGGCGCCATTCTTGTCTGTGTTTGTTAAGTGTTTTTTTTATGTATTTGCATTGTAATTTGTAATTGTTAAGCGTTTTTTCTGTATTCCCCCAATTCTCAAGAATTTTGGGGAAGGGACTTTTTTGTAGATGTTTTTCGTTTAATTTGATAATAAAATACTTCTCGGAGGGTCGGATGCAGCTCTAAACCCTTTGGGTGAGCTCGATTCTCTGAAGTAAGTAAGTAACGCCCGTCCTCACCGTACAAACATTGTAGACGAATGCCTTCAATCGGAGGATATCACCCGTATGGATTGGCCAGCGTACTCACCGGACTTGTATCCAATAGAACATGTGTGGTATTTGCTTGGACGACGAATTGCAGCCCGTCAACCCCCTCCCACTTGTCTACCGGAACTTCAGAGGGCATTGCTTGATGAGTGGTGTAATATTCCCCAAGATCAAATTGATAATTTGATACTCAGCATGCCTAGGCGTTGTAAGGCCTGTATTGCATTGTCCGGGAGACATACTCTGTATTAACCATCATACTAACCATGTTATACTGTTTTTGTAAATAGGTTCTTTTTTGAAATTTGCTCCAGGGAGTAAAAATCACAATTTTTATTAATTATGTCAAACATATAGCATCTTTTTTATCTTTACCTTTTGTTTTATAAATAGACTTTACAAATAAGTCCAATTTGTTTTTCTTCTGTCTCTTTGTTTGCCTGTACTTCATTATTCTTAATTTATGGACATGAGTGTATATAAGCATCGTGAGATTGTCTGTTCCTTGTGAACGCCTTTTTCGATTGTCTATTTTCTAAACTTTTTGATGTAACAAATACGTTTAGAAAATAAATGTTTTTAATTGCAATTGTCGTATTCCCTGATTTCACTGATAAGAAATATCTTAATATGGTATCTTTCTTGTTTTTCATAAAATGGATTTATATTTACATTGTAAATGTAGGCTTGAAAAAAAATCGATCTCTTAGACCTCGATTTTTTTGTGAATTAATTCAACAGGTTACGATTCGAATCGATTTAAAAATCGATCTTTTTCGAAAAGAATCGCCATTCCTACGCTTTACTTTCATGTCGCAAATTCAGGAGTAAGACACGATTCTGAGCATTCTCAACTGTTAAACAATTTCTTTGCGGACTCTCGAAATGTTTTTCATATGAGGAAATATTTTTTACTTAGATATGTAGAACTAAAAGAAAAAAGCAGAGTGCATGCAATTACATCTCTTCAAACAATTAAATCTTTCCAGCAATGACATTCAATAATTTACAAAATAGCTGTAAATTTATCTTTAGAATTATTTTTAAGATTTTTTCGTAATTCCCTAATTCTGAAGATATTTGTCAAATAAGGTCCATTATACAAAAATTTATCAATTTCTATTCACTCAAAAAATTGACAAATCTGTTGAGTAGTGCAGAGTGCCACTGAGAATTGCACCGCGTGCCATAGGTTGCCGATCCTTGCTGCATAGTCATACAATATAATGCAAAACCCAGCAGAGAGCGGATTGGTAATGATTAGTTGCTTATAAGTGTGTGTGTGTGACACTAACAGTAATCAATCAGCCAGTCGCCCATTAAGGTATCCGACTACCCTAAAATCATGATTTTTTTCAAAAATTGACAAATTTTTTTATGATTTTATTTTATAGGCCACCTTATTAGCTTAGTAAAAATACAAAGCTTTTTATTTTTCATTCACTAGAACAAAAACTACAAGTGTCTTAATAAAGTAAAATGCCTTAACTTTACACAAGATGTCAAACTTTACAATGCGTTTTACTCGAAATGTGTTTTTTTCGAAAAGCTCAAACGGGGACAGAATTCCGAATACAAGTACCCTGAATTAAAGTATTGCAGATAAAACTGAATATTTCCTTGATGTACTAAACTTCATTACACTAAACATATTGTAGTACTATATTTTAGTATTTTAAAGTCGTACAACAAGAGCTAAAACTTTCTTAACTGCCCAATTTAAAATGGAAAAAAATTAGATTTTATGAACAAACCTAGCAATTTTTTGCTTAAGTTTTAATATCATTATTATTTTATACATAAATTTTTTGTGTTTCAAAACTTTTGTGAAAATATTTTGTTAAGGTTAGGCTGAATTATTGGTCATCGTAGCTAATACTATCATTATTAGGCAAAAATATATTTTGAATTAAAAAAATTATTTTCAGCCATATTTGATTAAAACAGTATTTTAATGTAGAACATACATTGTAAAATAACATTAAAAATTAGAGCTTTACGGGCTTTATAAGTTTTTGTTTTATGCCTTTACAAACTTTAAATGCATTTCTCTCAGACTTTCAATTTTGAAGGTATAAGTGTTTTTTAAACCCTAAGGTTTTTTTTTTCTGTTCATCATAGAGCCTTGAAATTTTTTGTATATACTCCCAAACGTATATTCTATAAAAGTTAGTATGGACTTAGGGCTGAGATTCCTAGTTATTTTTAAAAAAATACTTAAGTTATTATTTAAAAAAATTTCGTGTCTTTTCCAGGTTTTTCCAGAAAAATAATTATCAAAAATCAACAAGGGAATAGATTTTCAAATCCATACTGAATTTTGTTCGCAATAATCTAAGAAACACAAGTAACTTAAAATGAGTAAAAATTTTTAAAAAGTTAGCATTTTTTATAAGAATTTGAAAAAAAACTTCAAAAATTCTCAATTTTTTAAAATTGTAAGACAATGGCTGGTCAGACTGACTTTTTACTTTCAGAATCAACTTAATAATATAATCTGAATATAAAACATAAGTTATATTTTTACTGTTACTGTCTCCCAAAATTTTTTTTGAAAAAGCGTACTTTGTAGCCTTAAATTAGAAATCCTTGAATTCTCATGCAAATTAGGAATTTTTTGGAAATAACTTTGACATAACTTTTAACCGTTTCGAAATTGAATATGCAGTCATTTTTACCGATGTTTTTTCAATTCCTACTATTAACTCATACTCTCTATATATTTATTTATTTATCTTGGTGGAATTTTCAATCGTTAATAAAATACATTTTAAAGCGCTCGATTGAGCTGAAATTTTATATGTATAATTATTTTGGAGTTTATTTAAAATAAATTATTATTAAGTAAACAGCACTTAGATACTAGAAGTCCTCGAAGTACTAGATAGATACTAGAAGTTTAACTAATTTTTTTTATGCTCGTCTCTTTTTTTTAAATTTATTTTTGAAGTTCACATTTTTTATACCCGGCGTATTTCGCTCAACCGTGAATTTCTATCTCATTTTTTGCGTTAAAAGTGCGCGTTATACACCGGACTTTACTGCATATATAATGGTAAGAGTTTTATTTGGTTATAAACTTCATTTTTTTAACATATTAAATAAATGAATATCATTTTTTTAAAGGCGTTGCTAGAGAAGTAAATTTCAATGTTCTTTATTTAGCAATTAAATCGAAAAGAAAAGAAAATGGTACTGGGAGATGCAAATACTTTTTTCATAGCTCTGACTACGTAACATATTATATTTAACAATAAATATCTATAATTAGTTATTACAATTATTTGCGCAATTTTCTTCAAAATTATTTAACGACGCATATAACTATAACTTATATATAAAGCGCGTTTACATTTATTACTGTCTAACTCAGAGGTTCCCTAACTTTTTTTGTCTCATAGACCCTTTGCCATGTTTTTCGGTTTGGGGTAAACCCCTGCTTACCTAATATTGAATTTTTGCAAATTTACCAATTTAAATATATTTTTGACAGCTGGTATAGATTTCTTACTTTAAACGATTTATATTCCTAACTGAAGTGAAGTATGGTGTTTAAAACTTAAGAAAAACATGTTAATTAAATTAAAATTTAATTAATGCATGTAATAAATGAGCAGCAAACAAATGATTTTGAAGAGAGGAATAAATCTGGTGCTTTAATAACAATTTTTCAACATCTGAAATCAATTGTGTCAGGTTTAACCCTAAATCTTCTCAGTTAATAGTGCCCAGAACTTATCCCCCCCTTCTTTTTGTTTGGGAGACTGGCAACTACGCTGAAAAAGTAATTAAAAATTTTCTCACGATATTCCATAATTCGTGATAAATGACAGGTATGTATTTTTTAAAGCCAAAATTGTGGACATGGTCTTTGTTTATAATAAAATTTATGCTGCCACCTTGTAACTGCAAATTAATCTTATTAAAATTAGTAAATAAATCTATTAAATAGATAAAATCTGTTTTCCACGTGACTAAATTTTCCTTTAAAACTAAAGTCATGATTTGGTTTTATGAGAGTCACCATCATAAACCCCCATTTACACCTCATGGAGCCCTAAATTATTTTTCCGTGGACGTGGACTCCTTGCAGGTCGTCATAGACCCCCGGGGGTCTATATAAACCACTTTGGGAAACACTGGTCTAACTGAAATTTAATTTTTAGTTAATTTAATTATAGGTTATCTATTTCTCTCTCTATATATACAGGGTAGTCCTGAAATCATGGTACAAATTTTAAGGGAAGGTACACAGGACATTGTAATAATCATTTATTGTATAGGAATGTATGGGCGCAATAACGCGGTGAGGCACAAACACACACAAAAAATAAGAGACAAAAGGAAAGACAAAGTGTTTATTGAAAATGCCGTTGACAAGAGTGTAATGCTTACAATAACTGTTCAATACATGAGCTATTAAATACAACTGCAGCGCACATTACTATACCACTCACTGGCAGTCGGAAAAGATAGTCAGCTTGATTCAAAACTTCTACTTGCTGAAAATAGGAGAGGTGTATAAGTGGTTTTTGTTTCACAATCTGCAAACGGTCTGATAACTCACACTTACCTGATTAGCAAAAGTTCGTGTACTAGACTCGGGTCTATCAGCTACAACGAAGATAAAAAAATCTAGGCTCTATCAATCATATAAAGAATCTGACATTGTTAACTTCATCAAAATGCAACGAATTAAATGGACAGGTCACGTTGTCAGAATGGATGAAAACCACACCACTAAAAAAGTCCTCAATGTACAACCAGTTGCCACGCAAAGAAAGGGCAGGCCACATTTTAAATGGATTGATGGCTTAGAAAAAGATTTCCTAGTTTTGAGAACTAAGAATTGGAGAACTCTATCTAGAAGGAGGTTGGGCTAGAAAAGGCTTCTTCAGAAGGCCTAGGCCTACCTGGGCTGTGGAGCCACTGAGGAAGGAAGGATATAGGTAAGGTAAGGATTCTCTTGAGAGGGCTTTTCTTTAATTCAGTTGATCCTGAACTCTCCAAGACCAAATGCTAAATATTTTTTCTTCATCTTCTTAAAATAGCTGTATTAACTGCAACTTTAGACCTCTAAAAAGTGCAGTGTTAAGGTTTTGTAATGAGCTGAAGCTATATTGCATCCTCCACCAAGACCCAACTAATGGGCTTTGCGCAGTTTAAAGCATATGATATTTCAGAACATTCCGGAATTTATTACTCTTATAAGCCATAGGCTTTTGTACTGAGCAGGAGAATGGCTGAAACTTCTGTATTGCTCTTATATAAATGCGCATCTTTTTATAAATTGGAAAATTAAAGTTATTGCCAGTAAACAGAAGTGTCAACAGCATGTTTGTGTTTCGTGAATTCTTTAAGACACTAAAAAACAACAACCAAATAAAATTTCATATACATATATTTAATATTCTTGTATATTATATATATAAAAAATCTGTATAAAAAATAAAATCATCTGTACCATAAGGAATGATATCAAACCCGAATGTCACGTCAGCATAGCTTAGGATTATCAAACTGATGTTCCGGATGATATATCGTTCCATATATCCTCTTAAGCATTTTCCAACCAAGACCGTCAAATCCATCTTTTCTGTATTGTGATCATTTTATAAATGCACAGTGCCTCTTTCTGTCGATTCTAGAGCATGGCGATTTTACATTCCAGACTATAATAGGATTCGAAAAGCGCTCAGCTCCACTCACGTTGTGTAATATCTCTTTGTTCAGCGGCCCATGTTCTGTAAGCCGTATGGTGTGAAGACATCAAAGAAATACTCATCACTGACCTATGTATACATATAAGCAACATTGGTAAAGCTTCTTTCGGACTGTTTGGCTTGACACCATCCGTTCTGTTGAATAGAGAGTGTATCTACATCAAAATCAGAAATTGAATTCGTCTTCGTTTACGCGAAGTATTGGTTTGACATGAATTTGCTTTACGTAAACTATGAAAACTCTTGACTTAATGTTTAAAAAGGAATGATATGAATAGTTACAATTCCCTGATTTTGTCCCGACAAGCTACAATTGTGACATTTCTTCGAAATGTTGCTCATGCCAGTCATTAAATGCTTTATCTTAGAAAGACGTCGATGAAAAATTGCACTGTTGTTAATAATCATTTACGGCTTAATACAACAAGAAAATTTGGCATAGAAATTATTGTAGTGGCGTTAAGTGATGATGAGATCGGGCTAAAGATTTTCGGAAACTAGCAAACTGCGCCAAGTAGAATGATGAACCTTTGTAGCTACATTATTCAAATAAGAATTTGTTTTACGTGTATCTTTTAGGAAGAGATGAGTATTTAATTTTGAAGATTTTAATAATAAAGATGAAAGCAAGCGAAGCAACGTGATGTACTTTAGCAGCAGCAAGAAAATTTTGCCGATGAGTTTTCCAAACGAGATACATGTGCTGCGTCAGTAGCCCTCAATCCTCTATCTGGAGCTGCGATGTTCTTAGCGTTGCAGACGTTGGTTGGTAGGTGGAGGTATGGCTTCTGAAGTCGAGGAGCAATGGGGTGAGAGATTACCTACTATTATATTGAGCCTTCCGATTGGAGGATGGAAGTAATCTATTGGAGTTGGCTGCCCGAAATAAACAGTTGAAATAATTTTCGAATTTTAAGGAAAACTAACCAAATTAAATTTAGAAAAAATTGTAGAAAGAATTTAAATTTGATATAGATAAAAGCTTCAACTAAAAAAGTCAGGTCTTTTCCTCATTGGAATTGGCATTTTTAAATTTAGATAGAAGATTGAGAATATTTTAGGGTTTTTTTTAATGGGATCGGATATGATGCTAAACAGTTCCAAGACTTGAACTAGATCAGAGATTTTGTTCATTTAACCAATGAATCCTCCAATCTATTTGATCATTGTTATTTTTAATGGGATTATTGGTATTTTGGGAAGTTTGATTGGGTTTCTCTCCTAAGAAAGTTAGCGAAGGAAACACACTATCTAACACTATTGTTGGAGAAATTCTTATATTTGGCTGTTTCAATTACTGGGAACCCATCTTGGGCTGTGGAAACTTGGGATATTTTATTTAATTTGTCGAATGCCCGTAGTCCTAACAGTTTATACAAAAAAGTTTCCTGTTTCTTCTTAATTTCGCAATCTTCGGTTGCAGAACCACATTTGCAACAGCGTGATTTCAGCTTGCAACTTTCCCCTGAAATGGGGGCTTACATACAAAACTGCAACCAGAAGTTCCAAAACTCACATGACTTCCGTCCGTGGACGACTCTTATGATTGGTGAACAGCTATCGTGTGATATGGTTGTATAATGACTACTCTAAATTTTTGCTTACTCAATTTTCAAGTGTTTGAAGTTGCGATTAACACCCGTAAGGCTGGTAGCTGACAATTATTCATTTATGTGAAGTCCTGAAGGGTCTCACAGATTAAAAAACCCTAAAGATAAAACACACACACACTATATATATATAAAGGAAAAGAATCTGCAAAAAGAATGAAAGCTTATAGTTAGTTAAGTGGGATTTTTTTAAAAATCCGAATGAGACAAACAACTACAACAAAGTAAATGAGATAGTGATTTACGATGTGAAAATAACAATAGATGATGGATATCAATAAAAAGAATGGAAATCTAATAAATGAATGAATGCATTTTAATTAATAAATAAATCACAGAAAAATATTTTCTTTAATATTGGCTCTCGAGTTTAACTATTTAATTCAGATTTTAGTGGTGGCCGTGGTAGCCTAGTGCTCATGGTTGCAAAATCAAACGGAGTGTCATGAATTCGAGTTCTGATGCCACTGAAGATCCGGCGTGTAGAGAGGCACGTTAATTCTGTGGAGGCTCAATATTCTGCCGTTGGTGTGGTAGTTGGGTGATAGAGATGCTTTTTTTGTGTGCGACACAAATAAAATTCTCCCCCTCTCTCCGATTTTACTAACTCAGAAAAGAGTTTCTTAAAAGCATAGGAAAAAGACTGTTCACTTTTACTACATTACTGAATGACGATGAAATATTTACTTTTATTTAAAATATACAATAGCTGATTTTGAGAAAAGTTGGTTTTCATATGCTTTTAAAAATCCTATCTTGTAAGGAGAAAGATAAGTATCATAGACTTATGATAGATAAGTGTGAAAGTAAAGTGATTAATTTGAAATTTATAATAGAAAAAACACACGCGTATGCAATGTTTCTAATTTTTTTCGTTTTTACCAACACCATGGGTGGGCAAATAGCAACCCACGCTACATATGCATACTTCCATGGCAATCACAAAATCAAATAGATAGAAAATATTCCTTATATTTGGGCCTGTTACGTCATCAGCGCCATTTGTAATTAAATTTTGTAAAAGTAGTTATAATCGAGAGCTGTACCCCAACACAAGCGGGTGGACGAAATAAATAGGCTTAGCATTGAGAAAGTTTGATTTTCTATTTTACCAGTTTACAGTTCACAAAAAATTACGACGAAATAGGGTCAACAAATATTGTGACGGATCTATACGCGATCTTCTAATTAATCCTCTTGGGAAATCTTTGGGCTATCAATTCGTGTTATTCACAACCAACCCTTCGAAAGAAGAGAATTGTGATATGTATATTAATTTACTATAAATAAGCAAGGTTTTCTAGCTAGAAGGAGAGAAGGAGCGAAGATATACTCGAAACAGGCGAGATTGCTACTAAAGGTATATTAGAATTATAGAGCTTTGATTCTTGTTAGAAGGAAAACGATTAGTGACGATTGTTCACTAAGATTGAATTAAGATTATATTAAATCTAATAATAGGTTATATCCCTAATTAAGATAAGGATCAAGTTTGTTAGTCGCCCAATCGCTCACGTTTTACTGTCGCATTTTCATGGAGACATTCTCTTAAAATTAAAAGTTGAAATTGTGTCTGTTCTTAGTGTTGAAATAAATAGATTAGTTGAATCATGTCGAGTGTTTCTTCCCTTCCCCTCACACATCTAGGTGCTCGCTAGAGTGGCACGGGCCTCTTACGATATTAATGAGCATTTTTTTTTTTGCATGGATACTAACAAAAGTAAATATAAATGCAAGTGGGCAAATATTAACTAGTAGGATGTGATGAGAATTTCAACAAGTCATATCATTCCTGATTTCAGAAAAATTGAAGAAAAGTGTGAAAGAGTACATTCGTCTTCTTAAACTGTGACGGGCTCACGCGTCTTTTCTTTAACATGTCCTTTGGGTTCTTTGAGGCCAGAATTAATGGCAACTCTTTTCCAACCAAATCCAAGAAGTGAAGCGTGAAAGAAAGATGCAAATTAGGAAGCTTTTAAGTATCAGAAGTTAGAGTAAGCGGGATGGCAATTAGAGGAATGTAAACATAATCCGTGGTCCAAGCATGAAGAAGTTTTAGAAGACGCTACGTAGCAGAAATTATACGTGATAGAGATAAATTGAGTCAAGGTGCATACCATTGCACTCGAGTAATTACACACCTTTATCTAAGATTGTAGTGATCGATTCTTCAGACTACAGCAAGGTAGGATTGACTATTTAATATTAGGACCAGTGATAGTATTTGAATTGAGTTTAGGCGAGTCAGTTATTGATAGCGGTCCGAGTTAGGTTAATTCGGTACTATATATAAATTGTGTGTTTTGCCACCATAGATTCTCTCACATATGTTATTATAATCTAATTTGTTAAAGGATTAAGTTATAAATCTTAAAAAAAAGATATATTAGGATTATGTATGCTTCTAGTTCTTCCGTTAATCCTACACCTCTAACTCACGTTGATGATCAAAGAGATGTTCCCCCGAGGGGGGATATCACAAAATTAATTCTAAAATTAAATGTGTTTGCAGCTATAGATATGAAATTAACACAATATATAAACTGAATGAAGCTGCCGCTCTTTTATTGAAAGATTTGTTGATTTTTGTGGTTCAATTTATACTTTTTCTGAGATGCGAAGTTAACTAACGAATGCAATAATTTTCAAAAAGGCGCGGCCCTCCGGTATTCTCCGCTTCCCCAATGTGACCCTCGAGCCCAAATAACTGCCTACCCTTGGCCTACGCGGGAAACTTTTAAGCACTTTTGAGGGGTGGTATAACAAACTGTTCAGTCTTTTAGAAAATATTTAATATTTAAAATGTACAAATAAAAAATTTATGCTTTTCCTGACAAAATTTCGTTTTATGAATAAATACAAAACAGGAAGGCAAAACATCCGTTCCAAAATCTTAAACAGAAATGTCCATCTTCCCACTCCAGCCAACACTCCCGTTCAAAATGCACCGGCCGATACGAAGCCTTTCCAGTGCCAGAGTCATAGCAACCATTCGGCAGCGTCTCAAAACGGGAGATCTCCGAATTTATCCGGTGGGAAAGGGAACCTTATTTTCCTTTGGAAATGAGTGCATACCGGAGTATCAAGTACAGTAATAGCATGCCGTTTACGGATGAGAATGAAAATAACAGGTGAGGATTCTACTCATATTGAGAACAGGGATAAATTCCTTCACACCCAATCGTTATGCGATTCCTGTCCCGTTTGCCCGGAGATGACGAGGGGAATAGGGTGGGAGGAAGGAGTGAGGGAATTTATCGAATGTTTCGGCTTCTTGAGCTGCTGGCCTCCGATCGAAGAGTAGACACTCGTTATTCGTTAGACGGAATTATTAGTTGTTCTTTTTATTCTGTAGACTTTGAATAGTTCGATAAGATTTGAATGGAAGAATTTGGTATTTTGAGAAGAATATTGGTTTCTCGATGAAATTTAAATTTTTAAAGGTAGTCTACGTGAGAGTCGTGAGTGGAAGAGTTTTGAATTCTGTATAGATCAGTTTGACAATATGTTCCGAATTTTTTTAAAGCATGTGTGATTTAAAAAATGTATAATTTAAAGCAGTGATATTCTGTGCTTGGATTATTGAAAGTATTAATAAAATAATGATATATTTTCTCCCCGAAAACTTTAATAATATTCAAAATTAAGGTATCATTTTGAATTTTTAAGTTTCTAATGTTGATTTTTTGAAAAAATACAAATAGAGTTCTAAGCTTTTTCATTTTTTTGTAAATATAGAGAACTTGAAACAAAATACGACATTTTTAACTGAGATAGTCGAAAGACAAGTTATGGTGTAGTATAAAATTCAGCCATTTTTCTTATTAGGTTTATTAACCTGTAAGAATTGAATACATTTTAAATTTAATTTACTAACGATTATTTGTACAAATATTTTTGGAGCTATATACGATTGAAACTATCTAATTGTTATTATTAATAATATTACTATATAAATTTTGATTTATATATATATATATACATAATTAAAAAAGATTATTTAAAAATATTCTTCTTTTATTTGTTTTCATATTTTTTTAAAGGATTAGTAATTACTGAAATATTTTTTGCTTGATTATTTGTATTATTTTTAGTAGAACTGAAAAAATTCAAAACGCTTTTACTAATTGAAAGATTGATAAATTGTGTGGGGTTCCCTTTCAATCCATCGATAATATACATATCCGTAGTATATTATTCGGTTTTTTAATATGTAATTATATTTTTTTAAATAAATATCAAATGTTTTCAGATTAAAAT
The DNA here is from genome assembly GCA_019973935.1 of Trichonephila clavipes. Taxonomy (NCBI): domain Eukaryota; kingdom Metazoa; phylum Arthropoda; class Arachnida; order Araneae; family Nephilidae; genus Trichonephila; species Trichonephila clavipes. Next base: position 157,587 of record BMAU01015515.1, read on the forward strand.
TTAATTATTAAAATTTATTTTTAAAGAAAGGCTAACATTAATTAATTTGAATTCTGTTTTAATGTTATTGATTTCTGCAAAATTAAGCACTGTTTATTTTTTTAAAAAAAATCTGAACAAAAAATAAAGTTGAGCAAAGAATACTTTTTTATTTTAGTTGAATTTTACGTTTTTTTTGCATCAACATGATCACCTTTTTATATTTTATGTTCTCAGATCAACATTGTTCTTTTTCTCGTTTGTTGATTGATTGCCTATTTATCGTTTCTCTCTTTTTGAGGAGACAATAGACTATTTGGCAAAATATTTACGCTATAAACATTTTCCACAAACATAAAGAAAAGATTGTTTTTTGCAAAATATTGATAGGTTCAACGGATCTCACATTATTTTATTTATTCACGTAGCATTCATTTTATATTATGGAATAAAAAAAATGCAACAGTATTATATTCCTAATAACAAAAAATGTGTACTTTTTGCTTTTTTCACTCTCTTGCTCTGGAACTTAAAACTGTTAATAGTCGCAGTTTTATTATTTATCTTTGATATATTTGAATTTACTTTGACAATATTTTTTATACAAACATGCATTACTTATAAACAATTATAATGGAAACAATAATCAATCTAATTCGAAAACATTTTTAAAAATTTGTTTTTATTCTTTATTTACAAGATTAACATTAAAGGGTTGTCTTACAACATACATACATTTGCTGATTTATTTCGAATTTTATCAACTGTATCTGATTGTAACGGGTCTATTCGTGAGACTCCTACTAATTCTCTTGGGGAAAATCTATTTCATTAAAAATTGTTCTATTGAAAACTTTCTCCCGAAGAAGAAGATGCGGTTTATGTAAATCCAGGCTTATATTTAAGTATTAACATTTAGGTTCGAAAAAGAGAGATTAGGAGTTAGATGATAGAATTTAGTAATTAACGTAAAGTAGTAGAAAGCTAGTCGAGAGTTACTTGTCGATTAATTACTTAATATTTAAGATTGATAATTGACGATTTAGTCAATAAGATATATTTGAATTAAAACAAGTAATATAAAAAAATTTTAAGTCAATTTCTACTTAGATCAAAGAAAAAATTTATTTTAGCTACTTTTTATTAAATAGTTACAATTAATATAAAAATGTATATAAATATGACAGAATCATAACATTAAGTGGTAATTAATTTTTATTAATTATAATTAAATTATTGTATTGTCATTCAAAATAATCATGTATATAAAATTTCAGCTCAATTGAGCGCTTTAAAATGTATTTTACTAATGATTGAAAATTCCACCAAGATAAATAAATAAATATATAGAGAGTGTGAGTTATAATAGTAGGAACTGAATAATATCGACTAGAAGTCGAAAAGCTCACAACGGAATTACGATTATTTAGAAAGTACATTACTAAAACGTTACAAAAGTAAGTGATTCAATTCATAATTAAATATTAAATACCCAGCTTTCGCTTTATTATAGGTGCATTTCCTAGCCTAGGTTATTGAGACTTGTTAAAGGATTAATAAATTATATTTGTTTTTATTATGGCTGACCTTCATTCTAACTCCCAAACCCTGATGAATGTGAGAGGAAATCCATCACAAGAATATATACCTTAAAACTCGGCGTATAACGCGCACCTATACTTTCGAGATAAATTTTTAGTTATACTCGACGTATAGTGCGTATCTCCTTTTTTTACGAAGAATCGTGAAATTTGCATGTGTAATGCTCTTGAGTTTTGAAGTAAGTTATTCGAGGTATTATCCCAAGCTTTTGAAAAAAAATTCTATATTTCTAGAACTAAAGGGTGCTTTTTTAGAGGTATAGAACTTTAAATTGCAATAAAATAACGATGTATTATTCGATTGACATGAATTTTTTTATTCGAAAGATAATCTTGTGGCATTACATTTTAAATATGATTTCTGGCATAGGACTACCACGGCTGGCTCGGATGTAGTCCAATCTGGACGTCCGATTTTCGATGACTTTTTCCAACATTTGTGGCCGTATATCGGCAATAACACGGCGAATGTTGTCTTCCAAATGGTCAAGCGTTTGTGGCTTATCCACATAGACCAATGACTTTACATAGCCCCACAGAAAATAGTCTAGCGGTGTTAAATCACAAAATCTTGGAGGCCAATTCACAGGTCCAAAACGTGAAATTAGGCGGTCACCAAACGTGTCTTTCAATAAATCGATTCTGGCACGAGCTGTGTGACATGTTGCGCCGTCTTGTTGGAACCACAGCTCCTGGACATCATGATTGTTCAATTCAGGAATGAAAAAGTTAGTAATCATGGCTCTATACCGATCACCATTGACTGTAACGTTGTGGCCTTCATCGTTTTTGAAGAAGGATTCCACCAGCCCATAAAGCGCACCAAACAGTCAGTTTTTCTGGATTTAACGGTGTTTCGACATACACTTGTGGATTAGCTTCACTCCAAATGCGGCAGTTTTGTTTGTTGTAGCCATTCAACCAGAAGTGCACTTCATCGCTAAACAAAATTCGCTTATGAAAATCGGGAACAACGGCAATCTCGTTTTGGGCCCATTCGACGAATCTATGCCTTGCTTGATGATCGTTTTGATGAATTGCCAAACCAAACCGAGAATAAATCACTTGACACCTGTTAAATCGGTCGCCATCTTGGAAAGTAATGCCAACTTAAACTTCTATACCTGGGAAAAAAACACTCTTTATAACCCTTTAAGTTCATAAGGAAAGTCATTTCTTCTTATTTTAACAAACAGTATTTCAACCTATGCAGAAGTCTAATTTTTTTATGTTCATGTCTTTTTTTATTCTTAAAGCCAGGTCCGGTTACACCCGGCGTATAATGCACACCCGTAAATTGCGATCTTATTTTTTGTGTTAAAAGTGCGCGTTATACGCCGGATTTTACGGTATTTCATTTTTTTCTTTTCTGAGGTTAGAGACACTTGTTCTAAAATCCCCTTTTCCTTTTTTTTTTCTGTAGTTCATGAGTCAACTTTTTGATGTATTTTGATTCTATGCTGTAATTTTTTCAGTTCTAGTGTGAAACAATATTTAATAATGTTATAACAAATTAATTTGTAAAACTAATCAAGAAATTAAGAGAAACCTGTAAATTAAAATATCAAAAATATTCTTTAGTAAAAAAAAAAGTTTTCAAAAATATGATAAATAATGAATATTGAAAAAAGTAAAAAAAGTATTTCTGCATTTTAAATAAATTTTCAACAAAAACACTTTTACTTTTAAATTGCTCATTAAAAAAAAGAAGAAAAACCCTCTTAAGAAAAAATGGTAATGTGTAATACTTGAAACACATTTCCCATTATTATTGTGCTGAAATTTATTATATATTTACAATTTTTTTATAGTTAAACTAAGCATTAATAAAAATTAAAGAATAAAAAGTCATAAATTCTACAGAAACTGTGACAGGATTTAAAAGCAATGCATTTTTATACAAAAAAGATAAACTGTTACCCAAAACAATAAAGAGAAAATGCTATCATTTTTGAGGACAAAGTAACGAACTCCTTGTTACACCAAACGTGGAATAATGGAGGTTATTGAGTATTAAATCTAAATTGGTTTATCAAAATTCTGCACATGAAACTACAGGTATGAGAATTTTTGACTAGTAAGTTATGAACTGAGTGAGTGAATGAATATTAACGTCGCACCATTCAACTACTCGAGGGCTTTTTACGACGGGCCTTGTAATTTTGAACCATGGTCAAATGACAAGGATGATGCCTGAGCTGGCACCCCCTTCTCCAAATCTCCACACCACACCATTGGGAGGACGTTTGAGCTTAGGCATACTAAATGTGCATCGTCCCTCTTTGCACAGCGGGTCTTCAGAGGTACTAGGATCGAACTCGTGGCATGTCGGCCATGAGTCTGTTACTTTGACCACTAGGCTACCGTGGTCACACACAAAAATTGAGATGTTATTATTTAATTGAACATCATAAAACTATGTAGAGTTCATTACCAATGGACTTGATTCTATGGTAGTCATGAAAAAATGCACACGTAAAAGAAATACAAAGTTTGTTTATGATATGGATGAACCTGAGATAATATCAATTCCCTATGAGTGAGTGTTTTATTAACATCTCACTATAAGATAACACGATGACTATTGGCAAAGAACCTTGTAATTTTGAATTATGGTCAAGTAACGAGGACAACAACTGAGCTGGTACACTACGCTAATGGGAGGACTTGAAGCCTCGTCAGGTTTAACGTGCGTCTGCCTCTCTACATGGCAGATCTTCAGTGGCGATGATGATGATTTATTATTAACGTCACACTTTTTAGCTACACGAGGGCTTTTGGCGACGGACGACGTAATTTTGAACCATGGTCAAGCGATGTGGATGACACCTGAGCTGGCACCCCCTCTCCTAACTACCACACCACACCAACGGGAGGACGTTAAAGCTCTAGACAGATTTAACCTGCATCGCTGCCCTACACGGCGGGTCTTTAGTGGTACTGGGCTTGAACTCCTGACATGGCAAGCCACGGTCCGATACCTATACCACTCGGCTACCGCGGCCACGATCTTCAGTGGCAATAAGACTCGAACTCATGACTCACCTGCCGAGAAAATTCTGTACCGTAATCACTAGGCTACAGTGGCCACAAGTTTCCTATGGCAGTTTCATTATGAGTTTTCTCTCCTGTTAGACCATTTCGTTTTCAAATTTAGCCCATTTTCTTGAAAAAATTAACTCTTACATGAAGCACGGTGGCTGAACGGTAGTGTATCGCGTTTCCATGCCACCGGTTCGGGGTTCAAATCCCGCTCTGGACAAGATCGACTTAGCCTTTCATCCCTTCAGTGGGTCGATAAATGTGTACTAAGCTAGCTTAGGAACTAAACACTGGGGGTTTCACGTTACATTGACCACCGGACCAGCACATTTGCTCATAAAACTCAGCGCCCAAGGTCACGAAAACTGAGGAGGGCACAGTAAGCGTTGACCCTAATGGGTTGTTAGCTACTAAATTTTTAACTGTCACGTGACCATGATGTCAAATGAGTCTACAGTTCGTCTTGTAGCTATAATGTGCAGCATTAGTTAAAAATAAACTAAGATCAAATTAGTCGCACTTAAAGCGTATGAAAAACAAATGATCAATTGAATTTATAACTAAAGAAAACTAAGCGATATAATTTTTCGATAGTTACAAAGTACTATCTGTGTGTATATTTTTCACAGATTTAAAAAATCTCTTATTCGATAAGGCAAAAAGTTTACCATTGCAAAGATTAATTTTTAACTTAGATGGAACTGTAAATATATTTCTACCATTTAATCAATCTACTAAATTTTCCTTTCATACTTATAGAGCGTACCACTTTTTGCAAACACATTAGCTCAGATGCAGTGCTTTTCCAATAAATGATTCACAATCGAGTGCTTTTCTGCCCCCTATACTCTAACAGTAAGAGGGAGAAAAAGCAAATCAAAGCACACTCTAATTTCCCTTGTGTATTTGATGCCTGGAAAAAGTTGAACTTAAAACGATACGATAAAAAGGGGGATTTTTCAATTTCCGATTTGGGGGAAATGAATCGAGAAGGGTGAGTTCCAGCCTGGAAACAGACAGAGGGCTGAAATGAGAATCACTCCTCCACTTTTCTGAAGAGGAGGGAATTTTTTAGGTCGCATATTGGGATTTCCGTTTGTCGCCAACCTCCCCGTCGTATCGGTTATCTCTTTTGACTGGATTACTTTGTTCCATGACAGGCTTTGAGAGAGAGAGGCATAATAGATGCGTTTTGGTGAAGCACTGTGTTGGTATTATCTTCACGAAATGGCATGATCATGTTTTATTTTCTAAAGCTGATTTATTTAGTTATTACTGCTTCGTGTCTTTTCGACAACTTTTTTTTCTGTATTTTGAAGATTTAAAAAAGTTTCATTTAGAAATTCTTAATAGAAATTAAAGGGATTACATGTATATATATAGAAGGTCATTCTGTCTAAACTATTTTTATAGTTAATTTTTATCAATAAATACTGTATTTTTTGTGGAAATTTGCTTCTATCTGATAGCCATGATTTTTGACAGTAGCTCTAGATCGAATTTTTCATGAAAGTAATCTTTTTCTTATTACTGTCATGCAAATTTTACTCCATTCACTTTGAACCGTTTTAAGTCCGTTCAGCGTTCTTGGATGTCGTTTTCTTAAGGCTTGTTTTAATAAACCAAAGCACAAAAATCCATTGGAGAAGCGTAGGGAAATTTTACACGTATTTCATCAAATGAGATGCACTTTATTTCTGATTCTTTCTTTGCTAAATAAGTGTTAATTGACTTAGACGTGTGACTAGAGGTTTTGTCTATATGAAGCTCAACTTTGCCAATGCTCTTTCCATATAGAGTTGTAATTTCTTCTTCAAAATTGGTTCTAAAATATTTTGCTGATAGTAGAGTGAATTAATTTAGGCTTTATTTGAGACTTTTTTTTATTTATAATTTGCCGTGGTTAGAAAATCCTGCAACTATCATGAATCCCTTTGGGAACTTTACTGTACAATGACGAAACCATTTCGTACACTCATTCACGTAAGTTGAGCAACAGAAAATTTTGATCTTCTTTTACTACATTCACTAAAATTTACCTATACCTCATCGAGTGTTACCACAAATCTCCATTCTTCAGCAACTAGGTGTTTTTTACATAATTATTTTCTACAATTTACTTTTCTTTCAGCAAATGTTTTAAAAAAGGAGACGAACTTTAGGTTTAAACATCTGTTTTAACTTTATGTCCTTATGAATGATTTTAATTACAGTTCCGGAAGACATACCTGGTTTCAATGTAATGAATCTTTGAGTCAGCGGATTTTCTTCTAGGATCAGAGACTTCACTTTATAGTTGCCTGCGTTTGAACAGTTTTAGGAGGAAGTTTGGAGGTCATGTTTTCATTTTTACTCTCTGTCAGACGCTTTTCCCCTATATCAAATTTAGTATTTATAAATGCCTTTGATTGAAATGCAACAACTGAGATTTTTGCATCGATTTTTAATTTGTTATGAATATTTCTCCTTGGAAAGGGTAATTTCATAACTTTCTAGCCATATATCTTTTTTATGAACCATTTTTAAAATCTTTATTTTACTTTCCAGAAAAAAAATGAAAACGAGAAAAAGAAATTACAAAATCATTTCCATAATGTACGAACGACCTTTATAATCATATACCACCTGCAGATATACATTGTATTTGCAAAATGAATGCACGGTTTCTTGTTTTTCTTTTTTTTAAATAAATTTCTTGCCGGTATATTCATAGTTATTCAGTTTTTCCACTATTAATTCTTGCTTAAAAGTCATAGTAGTTTATTACTGGTAAAACTGCGATTTAGGGCTATGAGCTCCTTGACTCGAATAGTCAAAGATCCTCGCGCATAACAATAAAATAGCTAAATATTAAATTTAATGACTTTAAATTCTTGACCTGAATATAATTTTGGATTGAGATAATAACATATGTCAACTTCCTAACCAGATTATGGCTTTGATACCAATTGCCTATTTTGATGCGATTATTAATAAAAATAGCTCGCTTATTCATCTTCAACCCGGATTTTATTTAGTTTCCAATACCTGGCATACTTGACGTTATGAGACGATTTTATCACTTAGAGTTTAAAAAACTAAATTAATAGTTTTTTCTGTGCAATAAAAATTATCTGTTCTATATTTTGCATTGTTATTGGTATTTTCTTAAAATAGAATAGTCAGATTAAACGTTTATTTTCCTTTTTCTAATGTTTTGGATCAAGATGAATCGAGGTGCAGTTTCCTAGCTGGATGGTATTTGAATGAGTAAATAAATAAAAAAAAAACCCATTGAACAAATAATATCAATAGATGAAACAAAAAAATAACAGAGAAATAGGCGTTCTGTGATCGGATAATCAAACTGCATGGTTCTAAAAATAAGATAAAAAGTGAGAAATATAAGAATTCATAAATTCTCATCACCTATTGTTCCATCAATACAATATGAAGCAATTAAAACACCTAACATGAACCAAACAATTTTATGTCATCTATTAGAGTGAAAGTTTCAATTATTTTCTTCTTAATTTTTAATATTCTAAAAAGCCTTGAACAGAAATTTTAAAAAAAATTGAAAAAGAAAGTACAAAAAAGTTTTGAAATTAGCTCTATTCACCCTTTCATCCAACTGAAAAAACCTTGTGTCCGGCCATTCTTTTCCAATTTTCTCTTAGAACACTGTCGAACATAGAAATTCTTGTTCCATCATTCGAACTTCTGCGAACGTGATGTGTTGCTTAAGTGAAGAGACGGCAGCTGTAGCATGGTGGGGAGAAACCTGACTTCTGAAGGAAATTATTGATTTTCACCAGACATTAGGGAAACAAGCCCTATTGAAGTGGTGGTGTGTGTTTTACTGGAAGATACTGAGGTGCATGCGCTGTGTTTTATTTCCTCATATTCTCTGAAATATGCAGTGAAGCTTATGTTACAAATATTAAATTTTGGTCAGTGTTATAGGACCTTTTGTTTAAGAATAAAAATCAAACAAGACCCTCCCCCTCGTTTTCTGGACTTATAGGGTGTTCGAAAAATAAATTAAAACTTAAGATTTTCACTTACACTTTCGAACACGCTACACTTTCATAAACTAATTTTCACTTACGGCAGTGTTTCTCAAACTGTGGGGTACCCTCCTTGGGGGCGTCATATCCCTTGGTGGGGTCGCGAACATTTCCAAAAATCGAAAACAAAAGATTTTTTTAAAATAATTAATTAATTAATTTGTTGAAAGGAAGCAAAGCAAAATACATTCTGACCCCGTTATAAAAAATAAAATACACATTTACAATGATATAATACACTTATAAATGTATCAGTACTGCACAATGTATTTGATAATTAATTTAACATAACTAAGTTAAGAACAAGTTTAACAATTACCAGTGACTCAATGAGCTTGTTATATATATGTATAATATTATGTACAAAATTTAGTACTTATCTTAATAATTTGTCGGTTTATATAATTAAAGTCATTTAGTTGATTTACGTCAAAGTATACTATAATTGAATTCAATACATTGTTATTGTATGGAAGGGGGGAGCGATGAAAATTATGATTGAAAATTGGGTCGCAAATATTGAAAGTTTGAGAAGCACTGACTTACGGTTTTTTATGTTCCGTAAAGAAAAGATTAGTTTCTTTTTATTCAAATCCAAACAAGATGGCACCCCGTCCCCTTTTTGCAACATTCTCATTTAAAAATGGCTTCAGCACTATCAAAAGCACTGCTATAGCATGGTTTATCGAATTTAAATCTGAAACACATCTACAGCGTAAATTTAGGACTACCTATGAAAGAAGACCCCTTTCACACACAAGATCCGCAACTTATAAGGGGCATGAACATTTATGATGAAAGGTAGCGTATACTGTCAAAAACAAAATCTGACAACCTTAGCAAAAACTGAGATGACGTTACACATATGAACTCAATGTTTTGCGCTCAAATAATGGTGTACACATTGAAATCGTGCAATTAAAACATCGAAAAAAATATTTTTTCTTTATGGACATAAAAGACAGTAAGTGAATATCTTTGTTTATTTGTAATTAAAGTTTGGAGGTGTAGACATACTTTCAGACACCCAGAGTAGTATTTTAAAATTATATTCTGATGACACTGTTCAGTTGATTTTAAAACACGGCCAATTTATGCAAAATAAACTAATACTTTCCTGTACAAAAATTTCTTGTAAATGAATTATCTATATCTGACTCACACATTTCGCTTTCATATTTTAATGGTCAGTTTGTTTTTAAACTTCATAAGTTAATATGATATGCATGGAGTATTATTTAAATATTTCTAAATTTGTATCAAACCATTTTGTGCATCATAATTTCGTGAACAAATGTAGAAACTTGACTATTTTTCTTCATGAAAATTCATTCCAGGCTTTGGTTCTGTTTTACAAACATTATGATAACCTTGATCAATTGTTGATGGAAATAAATTTTTAATGAATATGATAAATATCTATTCATCTCTGACATTTTTAAGACATAAGATAAGTTTACCGGGGAATCAGTCCATTAAAATATATGATAATTTGTTGAAGTAAAATTTTTAGCGATGTTATACTAAAACTTCATGAATATCAACTGACAAGGCTCACTGTCCTTCAAAGTAATCATCGTTCAATGGTATGCACATGTTTGACAATGTGTGCACATGATACTGAAATTTCGCCAGAAAAAGAACCTTTTAGGACGCACCTCTCTTCAACGGTTACGTTTTGATGAATTTCTTCCTTTCAAAGTTCTCTGCAACAATGGAACCAAGAAGTGTGTGGTCCGCAGGTGCCAGATCAGAAGAACAGATGAGGTGAGGTGAGCAAGTGATACCTTTCTTTTGAGCTATAAACTGGCGTACAAAGATGACTGTAGGTAGTCGTATGTTATTATGGAATATTAACCATGAGCCCTTACTGCATACTGTGCCACATCACCAACTTAATCTCCTTTGCTAATATTCCTACTATCTGTCAACTGTTTTTGGTTAACAAGACCTATGATTTTTAATGTGAACTTAATCGATTACAGTTAAGTGTCTTTCATGATGCTACGACCTTCTCAAAATCGACGATATGACTATAGTATCTTGTCTTTTCACTACTGAAAGTATTTGATCGCAACTTTCCGAACTTGTAACAAAATCGAATATTGAGGCGTTGATAGTTGATTTTTACAAAGCCACTGGATTATGCTACACTTTCAACTTTTGGAACTTTTCTTAAAGTATGGTGGTCTATACTTATATCGATCTAGTCATACGCAAACAATTTTATTCTCTTAACTTTTAGGTTATTTGGCATGGAATTTTTCTTTATTCTAAAGGGGAAAGGGTACATAAATCCTTTAAAACGTCAGAGTTTGAGTTTTCGAACAGAGCTTAAAATAGAGCTCAGAGAACAGAGCTCATTTGGAACTCTGAATGCATATGATCAATATAAGAAGAGTTTTTCCTCCAGAGCATGAAACAGGTCGTCGATCCCTTGCTGTAAATGAATTTCACTGTTCCCTCTCTTTTCTGATTAAAAAAAAAATTGTAGAATGTAAAGCTAAAACAGATAGTGTACAAGGTAATAAATTAATGGGAACAAATATGCTAGCTTCAGACAGGATTTTCAGAAATACAACAATCGTTGGCGTCTTACTGTAAGCAATACTATTGGAAAATATTTCATGCGTTTTATCCGCTTGGTAACGTTTTCGCTTTCATAGTAATGTACCGCATTAGCCCTAATAAAACGTGATATTTTTTGACTAATCATTTCCCGTTAAAAATGACTCGCACCAAATTCAAGGTCTAGGAAATGGAATAATTTTTTTTAAAAAAAAAGAATTTACTCTCCTTGTTACTTCCTTAATATTACCCAATTTTGTTCTACATTATTTAATTTTATTTCCAAGAATGTAACTGTGTTATTATTTAATAAATGCTTATGGGACTCAACTTTATTTCCTTAGAATTCTTTTGTGAAATATGAATGAGCAGGATTAATTTTTTTTCTAAATAACTTAATGAAAAATTTCGATGTAGCTACATTAAAACTAATACGATATTTGAAAATGATGGGATTTTTTTTTTCAATTCGACTGTTACACGAGCTTCGAATTTCGAGTAAATTTTTAAAGATAAAACGCAAACTAGGCTTATACACGGATTGGTTTATATTCGGAAATATACGGTATGTATATAATTATTATTATTACTTTGAAAAAGCAAACGATTTAATTATTATTCATAAAAATAATTTTTATGTTTCCTGCTTGGAATTATTACTATACGCAATTGTTTATTAAAATTGCAGACGATTTTTCAAAAGTAAAGGTTTTTATCTGATGTAAATGACTTTAACTTGCATTTTGAGAATTTTAAAACAAAGTTCGAAGACTAATTGCAGCAGTCATTATACTTGTTTCTTAACAGTCAATTTTAATGCATAACTTAGATTGTCCATGTGGGCTCAAATATTTGCATATGGAAAAGGAAACCCTGGTTTTAAGAAGAAATCGGTAAGTATTAAAAATTTAAATAGCTATTATAAAAATTAAAAATAAGTTCTTATGAAATTCGTTATTCATAATAAATTTTCTAATTTCTTCTACTGTTAACCAACATATGACGAAAAAGAACTTTATAATTAGTATGAGAAATGAAATAATCTTTTATTAAACTATTTTTTACTAAAAAATAGAAAAGATATGAAATTGAATGATAATGTCTCGTGAAAGCAAGTGAAAAATTGAATTAATTTGTGGATTGAGAAAATTATATTTATTAATTATTTTAACAGCCATAGTATATCTTTATATATAAAAAGTACGTGTCACAGTGTTTGTCCGCGAAGGACTCCGGAACTACTCAACCGATATTTATATAGTTTTGTTTATTGTGTGTGACTTCGTCCAACTTAAAATATAGGATAGTTTTTATTTCAGTTAAAGGCGTCATAATTTTTTTATTTCCGGAAATGTTAAGAATCCGTAAAACGGGAGAATTCGCGAAATATCGGAATGTATGTGTACCTGTAGAAGTGGATTTTGTGAATCAAGGTGCATGAAAAGTTGATGTCTGGTGTATTTCGAGGCGTGAAATCTGAATTTTTAATTGAATCTCAAAAGTACCCGTAACTTCGGCGGACAATGCCGGACGATCGTATCTTAGACACACTCTGTCAGGGCCTTACTTTAAAAGCCTTGGAGTGTGAAACTGTGTTCCTGATGTATTTTGAGACGCACAATTCGAATCCGATATCCAATATAAGAAATTTCCGCAACTTTGCTGGAAAATACCGGACGACCTTATTTTAACACACCCTTGCTAGGGGCTTACCTTAAAAGCTTTGGAGCGTGAAAACTTGATCCCTCACGTAATTTGAAAATGTCAATCTGAATCTGATATCCAATATGAGAAATTGTGACAACTTTGCCGGATAATTCTGGATGATTGTCTATTACGCAGATCGTGACAGGAGCCTTCTCCAAAAGTCATGCAGCGTAAAAAGTACATTTATGGTCATTTTTGAGATGGAGAACGAGAATCCGAAATCGGATATTAGAAATTCTCGTAACTTTGCTGGATAATGCCCCTTTCTAGCGACTGAATTTGCAGGCTCAGGGAAGCCGAATGCAGTACCTGGTTGTGTCTAGGGATTGGAAACAATAATCTGAAATCAGATTTCAGAAACTCCCATAAATTTGCAGGATATTGCCGGAATTAGGTGGAATGGCTTCGTGTTCGAATCCCATTTATGAATTTTCATTCTCTCTAGCGGCTAAATTTACATGCACTAGGGCATCAAAAATCAATCCTATGTGCGTTTTGGAGCGGAGAATGGAATAGGAATCTGAAATAGGATTTTAGGAGTTTCGGAAACTTTACCTTATAACGCCGGGCGACCGTAATATGCTTACACAGCGGTGTCTGTCTAACTTGCAGACATAGGAACGCAAAAAGTGGATTTCTGTCGTATTTTGAGACGGCTGATCCGAATATTCTATCCAATTTGAGAAATTTCCGTAACTATCTCAAATAATGCCAGACGAATGTATTTTAAGCGAACCATGGCATGGGCTTACCTTAAAATTCTTTCAGTGTGCAAAGTGCGCTCATGGTGTTTTTCTGGGTGGGGTACAAGAATCTGAAATCGGACTTTAGAAACTCCAGTAACTTTGCCGGATAATGCCGGACAATAGTACTGCCTCTTCCCCTCAGGGCCGGAACTTGCAGGATAATTGGTTCCAAAAAGTGGCACCATGTGGGTCTCGGAATGGAGAACGAGAACCTGGATTCGGATTGCAGAAATTCCCTTAATTTTGCTGGATATTTCCGGAATGAGGTCAAATGGCCCGCGTTCTTATTTTAATTCCCTACAGCTATACTAAACTTGCAGGCGCAGCCTTGCAAAAATACGATCAACAGAAAATTGCATTGCCAATTGCATCTTCAGGCATTGCAGCCACTTTATTAAATAGTAGAAAAACGGCACATTCAGCATTCCAGCAGCCATTAGACATTCAATAAAAAACCAGACGCAATATGAAACATTAAAAAAAAGCAGAATGGCTGCTGTATTGCAAAGGAGTTAAATCATAATATGCAATGAGAGGCCCATAACTATGGCTCATAAACACTCACTCGGAAGTCTTACATAGAATTTTGTAAGATTTAAACGGCAACGATAAAATATTCGGTGGTGCTGTCATATTACTGCCTGGTTATTTCTGACGGACATTGCAAATCGCTCCTCGCTCTACTTTTGCTCACGAGAATAACGTAAGTTTAAAGCAATCGTTTTTATGGCGAAACATTGAAACACTTCGATTGACCATAAACACATGAGTTCAATTGCAAGATGATCAATCGGCTCAAATATTTTCTAACCAACTACTAGGTATTGGAAACAGTGAAGCAGAATTGCATCAAAATACACAATTATCAAATTGCCAAAAAATTTCTGTATTGTTGTTCAGACAAAAAAGAACTGATTTAGAGTGTCTTTCCGGATATACTGTATAATTAATCTAGATAATGATTGGCTCTGTAATCCTGTTACTTTAGGCAGAAAAAAAATGTTGATGTTGACGAAATAAACTTTCAGATACAGAGGTGTTGTCAGGTGATCTAATGTGTTTTAAATCAATCGACGCTATTGTTGATGAAAACGAAACTGTAAAATTTTTTAATTCCCTAGATACATTAGGAATAGCACCTCTCAATCTTCGGTTTAAGATTGGTTATTCTGCTGCGTAATTTAATTCCACCTAGATTATATAACCGTACACCTTTGGTCATCAAAAGTATTACCGGGAATCTTCTTGAAGCAACCATTTTGATTTTAAAGTTTAAAGGAGATGCTTAAAGGTTCGTCCTGTTACAACGTATTCCATTGATACCGTCAGAGTATCCAATACCATTCAAAAGTCTTCAATTCCCAATTCGTAAGCCAAACATTGTCCATTTGGTGCTTGGGCTTAGAAAATCCATGTTTATCGCATGGGTAACTATATATACAGTGACTCCCAAAATTGAGAGTACACTTAATTCCGAATTCACCATTGGATCACCAGGTGCAGAAATTAATACGCTATGTCAACGCACTTTTGTACAACTTTTGTACATTCCAAATGCATACATTACTCTTCCAAATAACATTAAATGTAAGATACGGAAATTGATTGAGAAACAAAAATATGAAGGTTCGAAAGAAAAACTACACTATTTTAATGTCACAAAATTGAGGGTACACTTCTTTAATCACTATGCAAAACTACCAGTAATTTTTCAACTAGAAATTTGATAATAGATCTATGATAAAGAAAGGCTTTCAAAGGCTATCTGATTACAAATTTGTGTTTGTAATTTGATGTCTTGATTAAAAGGGAGAATCGGAAGGAAATGCCGATCGAAGAGAGAAAAATTGTTATTTAACTGTCAAATGAAGGTAAATCCCTGGGGAATATTGCTAAAGTAGTTGGACGAAGTGTTAACTGCATTAAAAAAAAAAAATCCTGCAAAGATTTAAAAGACTGGTATACTGGCAAATAACGAAGGAAGAGGGAAAAAGAAAATTATGAACTCTATAACCGAGCGAAGAGTTATACATCAAGTGAAGATTGATCCTAAAATTAGTGCACCTAAAATTGCAGCCAGTACCTCTAATACCTTAGGTCGATCTGTTTCTGCAGAAACGGTACGAAGAGTCCTAAGAAAGGCTGGCTATAATGGTAGAGTAGCTCGAAAAAAGCCCTTAATTGGTAAGAGGAATAGAGTCAAGCGATTGAAATTCGCTAAAGAACACATTTTAAAGCCTCGACAGTTTTGGAACGAAGTCATTTTCAGCGATGAGAGAGTAAGTTCAATATCTTCGGCAGTGACGGTCGTCGTATGGTGTGGCGTAAGCCAAATACCTCACACCACCCAAAACACACAATTCCTACTGTAAAGCATGGAGGTGGGTCGGTGATGGTTTGGGGGTGTATGGCTGCGTCGAGGGTGGGAAAGCCAGTATTCATTGATGAAATCATGCACAAGATGGCTTATCTTAATATACTGCAAAATAATTTGAAAGAAAGTGCTGATAATTTGGGACTGGAGTAGAATTTCATATTCCAACAAGACAATGATCCCAAACACACTGCGTTTGTTGTAAAAGAATGGCTGCTTCATCATTGTCGGAAACAACTTAATACACCTCCACAGTCTTCCGACTTAAATGTTATCGAGAATCTGTGGTCCCACCTTGAGAGAGCTGTGCAAAAACATCGAATTACAAGCAAGGAACAATTAAAATTGGTATTGCAAGAAGAATTGCTGAATATTGCTCCCGAGACCACTAGACGTCTTGTGGAATCAATGCCTCGGCAATTGGAAGCTGTCATATCAGCAAAAGGTTATGCTACTAAATATTAACTCTTTATTATTCATGATTTATGCAGGAAAATAGATGCACGTACTCTCAATTTTGTGGCTATTAATTTCTGTTAATTTTCTTTATAAGTTATTATATGTATGTTAAAACTATAAAATATTTTGTTTTATCATTCAAAATAATGAATTATGATCTAATAAACGCATCTATGCTTAAAGGTTTTAATTATTTCCCTCATTTAATATAATTTTTTCATTCTAAACATTGATTCCCGTTTTAAAAGTAGGTGTACCCTCAATTTTGGGAGTAACTGTATGTTGCATGCTTACGTGTGAGGAAACCACCGAATCTATTTGTGTAAGCAAAAGACAAGTTACTAAAAATATTTTGCACCAATTAGCATTTAATTATATTAAAATAATTTATTGTTGTAATTTAGAATAATGAAAATAAAATTAAAAATTTCTAAAAAAAATTAACGTTATTCATCTCATTTATAAAATTAAATCTTCATACGTTGTTACATAACAACTTCGTAAGTAATTCATGTTTTACACTATACTCAAATAGGAGATGAATAAAATCTTAAAATAAAAACACAAAATATTGTTTTATACTCAATTTCAACTCTCCGAAATTGTAAACGAAGATTAATTTGATTGAATAATATTAAATCAACGTATTAAAGCAAAGCAACAGCAACGCATGGCCTGGTCAGCTAGTATATATATATATATATATATATATATATATATATATATATATATATATATATATATATATATATATATATATATATATATATATATATATATATATATATATACTTAGAAATTATCTTATTTATATTTATCTACACGAAAAAACTTTTTCTATTAAGAATTATTAATTTTAAGTAAATTTACTTATGCGCAACAAAATGGTCTGATAACTAACCTTTTTATAACATTTTCATGATCCATGTTAGAGTATAAAATCATCTAAAACCTAAAAATGAGCATAAAAACTTCTAAATTCTTTTAAATTAAAATTATTCTTTTTTTTTTAATTTAGAAAGTGGAATTAATCCTTTTTTAATTTAATATATTAATCTTTATTCTCATCTGCACCTGGATAATAAGAAAATAAGGAATTTTATTTTAAAAAAATACTCTCTTCTCTATTAATTGTAAAACTAAAGTTCTAACAATGATTTATTTTCTGTTGAGAAACATTAAACAAGAATTTGATTAATGAAAATCAAAGTTATATTTTGCTATTTCAACGAAGTCATATTTTTCTAAGATTTTTTAAAAATTTAGGATAGATACAATTTAAGTCTACACAGTACCCTTTTTCAAAAAAATTTTGCAGGTAAGTAAAAATAATTTATATTTTATATTTAGATTATATTATTAACATGATTCTGTAAGTTTAAAGTCAGTTTGACCAGCCATTATTTTACAATTTTCAAAAATTAAGAATTTTTCAAGTTCTTTCAAACTTTTATAAAATGCTCAGTTTTTAAAATTTTTAAGTCATTTTAAGAGATTTGTGTTTCTTAGATTATTGCAAACAAAAGATAGTATGGATTTGAAAATTTGTTCCCTTGTTGGTTTTTAATAATTATGTTTCTAGTTAAACCTGGAAAAAACATGAAATTTTTTTACATATTAACTTTAACACTGTTTAAAAAATAACTAGAGATCTCAGACCTAAATCCATGCTAAATTTTATAGAGCATACGTTGTTTTGGAGTATATACAAAAAAATTCAAGACACTATCTTGTACAAAAAAAAAGCCTTAGGGTTTAGAAAACACTTATACCTTCAAAATAAAAAGTCTGAGCAAAACGCATTTAAAGTTTGTAAAGGTATAAAACACAAATACTTATAATAACCGTAAAACTCTAATTTTTAAATATGTTATTTTCCATTGTATGTTATACATTAAAACCCTACTATATGACTGAATTGACTGAATATGACTACACTATATTACAAAAAACATTTTTTTTAATTCAAAATATATTTTTACATAATATTTGTTTTCATTTGTAACGACGGCAGGTTATTAAGCTTAGTAGCATTAGTAGCAGCGTAATGTTTTCACAAAAGTTTTGAAACACAAAGCTTTTACGTACAAACTAATAAGGATACTAACTTCAGCTGAAAATCACTTGGTTTGTACATAAAATTAAAAATTTTTCGTTTTAAATTGGGTCAGTTTAACAAGTTTGAGTTTTCGTTGTGCAACTTTAAAATACTTAGATATAGTGCTGCAATATTTTTACTATAATGTAGTTTGGTACATCATAGACAAATTTAGCTTTATCTGTAATACTTGAATTCGGAATACTTGTGTTCGGAAGTCTAATTGTAGTATCAGCTGAGGGCTGATTTTCAGATACCGTAAAATCCGGCGTATAGCGTGCACCGCCGTACAACCCTTTAAGACCCGAATTATTTTTTTCTTTAAATATTAAATTCTTCTCGTGATTAACACTATATTGCCCCCAATGACTCTGGGAAAAATAATAAAAAAATCCCCCGGAACGTAGACGGTATCCGCACGATCGTGCCGGTTGAGCGTTTTCTGTGAAATAAACACCTGTGAAATTTTACATTTTTTGGCTCTAAGTTTATGAAAGAAACAAACCTAAAAGGAAATGGTGCGATTTACTCAAAAAGTTTTATTCTAAGGATTTTCAAAAATTTTTTTGGTTTACTCCTATGTGTATATACTATGTAAAACAGATTTTGTGCTCACACAAAATTTCGATGAAAGCTGGTCATTTAATTTTTTAAGGAAAAATTTTTTGAAGTGGTTTTAAAATGCTACTCCTCCAACAAAAATTTATGTACACGCAAATTTATTTTTTCATTACTTTAACAAATTGTCATCTTGCCCTAGAGTAGTACTGGGGCAAGATGACAACACTGAATAAGGTTGAACATATTCTATCTTTTAAATATGTTACATGGTTTAACAAATGATAACTGTGTTTTTACATCTTACATTGTGTAAAACTAAGCGTAATGCATTGTTATGTAATGTGGAAGTGTTTAGTTGTGCAGCTAACAAGAGTCACAAATAATAGTGCCATTTTCATAATTGGAATATTTATCATGCCACCACTCTTGGATTTACAGTACTGGATCCATTCTTCTATTAGAGGGTCACAATATTTCTTTTCACAAGCAGGACATCTTATAACACCATCCTTTGAAGTTGATGCAACTGGACTGTTTGACTCAGATTTTATAGACTTAAGCCTACAGGAACTTATTTGAGTTTTTTACTCCCTTTTTAGCTTCTCGAGCTTTTCTTCTGTTTTCTTAAAGTGTTTTCTATTCTTCTTTCTGCTTTTCCCTTTGTTCTAACATTTCTTTTATGGGCGTGCTTGTAAGAATTCTTGAGCTCACTTTTTGCTTTTTTTTTTCTCCTATTGTCTCTTTTTATATCTCTCCTTTAGGCAATAGTTTGAAATAAAAAAAAACACTAACAGGCATCTTTGGTGCATCGAAATTAGCATTTGCTATAAGTTCTGGTTCTTTTGGAGGATTTATATGTCAGTTTTCTACTACCATGGTATGAGGATTACCATTATTATTCTGTATTTTAAAAACCGCCACCATTATGGGTGTGGCCTGCAACTTCAAAAGTGTTGCCAAGGTGAAATTAATCGAACGGTACCGGTCGAGAAGGAATCACACAGCTAGAATCGAAGATATTGAGGTATTTCATTTTTTGAGCCTGATAGGGTTTTTCTTTAGGGGGCTAAGCAGATGGCAAAAATGTCTTCCGCTGGTCTTCCCCTTTTGAACGACATATTCCCCAATCCAATTTACCCTTTAGCCTCATAGGAGAGAGAAGCGCAAGGTCGAGCGGACGAACACACAGACAAACAAGCGTTTACATGATTTAATAAAATGGACACACAACGTAGTTAGTTTAATAAATTCCAAAACACGGGGCAAGATGACGAGCTCGTAATCTTGCCCCGTGTCTCGGATCGTCATCTTGCCCCGGATTGTCTGTTTAAAAACATTCGTTTTCATTGCCATGAAGGAAGGCGATTAATTGACTTTTATTCATGGTAATATATATATAGGTAGTATTTAAACTAAGTTACTCATAAATATATATTAAAGAGAAATGAAATATTTGGTCTGTATCTGTGTGTGTGTAGCAGAGCTTATTTAAACATGCATAAAAGTTACATAGTGGCATCGGTAACAACCAAAGCTTCACAACTAACACAAAAAGGGTGATTTCAGCTTCTCTATACTATGGTTTAACGAACGACCAATATGAGAGCAAGTAGTGTTCGGTTGATCCTTTCACCTAGTGGAAAACGATAAAAGTAGAACATTCGTTATCTTGCCTCGATCTCCCCTACGTCAAACTATGTTAAACAAAAGTTGGTATTGGTTTTGAGCGATAACGTAATCGGTATTCGTACAATACTTCTTTTTATGAATGCTTTTTGAAAATTCCTTAAGAAAATTGTAAATTCTGAGTTCAATTATTTTTTAAAAAATAAGTATTGCTTTGATTAAAAAATGCCTACCAAGTTTTGTTACATACACTATTAGTAACAAGTAAAAAAATTCAAAGCATTAGGCACATTAGAAAAAAAAAAAAAAGCCTTAGCATTTTAAATGAAGACAAACTAGTTACTTTATCTTTCTGAGATAAGTCAGTTTAAAGTTTTGATTTGAGTGCCGTAGGGATGTGAATAAAGACGAACGTAAAAGCTACCGTAATTCTGCGCTTTTTAAGTTTAGAGTTTTCAAGTCGTCCATCCGATATAGTGGTTAGCGACGCTGACTTTTGTGCCGTTGGGCTTGGGTTCAAATCCCGAAGAAGACAGGGATATATTTGTAAATGTATAGTGCCTTCGCGGCATGAGGTACTTAATTTAGGCTAAAAAAATTAGTTTTGATTTTTTGACCGACTTTTGTCAATTGAATCGAACTGTCTCCTTAATTCAACTAAAATTGTTACAACTAAGGAAATTATTGATGTAAAATTAATTATTTTAGTGACTCATTATTTATATCCTGTGAAAATCTTTAAAACATGCTTTTGTTTTTGATAAGCATAAATATACATTACACTTTTCACAGTATAATTTCGAACTGCTTTCGTAGTTTTCAAATCTGGACTTACGAGGCCTTGAAATGTCATCAAAACATCAAAAATGGCTTTACGTGTCATGCCTTTTTATCCTGGAATGGCCAGAATAAAAGGCGTGACATGTATAGCAGGTGGATCATAACACTGTTATCTTTATCATCAGTTAAAATACTTTTGTTAGTAGGTGGAGAAGCTGTTAACGCGCGCTTCAATTATCTCTTAACTTAATTTTTAAGCGATCCATGTTGATTTTTGGAGGAATTTTATTTTTGGTATTGCATCTTATTTGCACAGAAACCAAGAATTTACAACAGCTAAAACAATGAAATGAATGGGGTTCATGAATCTTTGATGGTAAAGAATGATACAAATTGTCTTTTCATTTCAAATATTTCCATGTTTTTCTTCATCGCTTTCAGCTAAACTTGATTTCTCCTTTAAGTATATGAGATTTATTTGTTTCGTTAGTAGTATTGTCTTCATCCGAGCGAACACTAAGTTTTGATCTAGGTTAAATCTGATTTATTTATCAATTGCAAATTTTTTTCTTGTGTGAGAATTCTCCTTTTATAGACACCTGAAAAAATTTTTGGTTAAAAGTTGGCACAGTCTTCCCTGAAAAATAATAAAATATATCAAAAATGTCACTATTTAAAAAAATAAAAATATTTAAACCACACCTTACTAACTCTCACCGGAAAATCCAGATTTTTTTTGGGGGGGGAGGGAGGAAGAGATAGGGATGCAGATATATGTGTGTAGGAGGAAAATACCATACCCTTCAACAAATATATGCAAGAGAAAATTAATTGCAAAAAAGAGCGAGAGAAAGAAAAAAGGGACTCGTCCATGGCAACACCCAGATAAGTATTAATTGTATAACAATATATTTCGTTTCTATATTTAGGCTTCTATCAACATTATTGAAACAGAAAAGAAAACTCACGTGGCAAGAGCTTACCTTTATAGCTGCAGTGACTCAAGTAACGCCCAACCCCCACACGATCGTGTGGGTAACGATATTCCGAGTCCTAAAAGCACCATTAATAGAGTATAATTAATAGTTTTTCTATTTTACAATTATTTAAACATTAATTACAAAAATTTATATCTAAGAAGTCAGAAATCTAGTGATGATTACCTTTTACGACAGGTAAAAAGAAGTCGTGTTTTCGTTGTATTTGAAAACAAAGCTAGATTTGCCAGCTGAAAGTAAAACATAGACTACAACCACCATCTGTTGATAAAAAGAGATATTATACACTTTCTGCAAACACGCTCAATCTTTAAATTTGGGATTTTCTTACATACGACTACACCAGAAGCAAAAACGTATAAGAATATCTAACCCGTGCGACGTGCGGGTTGGATCTTAAAGGGATAACACGCACCTATACTTTCAAGCTGCAAATTTTGATTTTTAGGTATATTCGCCGTTTAACACGCACTCCCTTTTTATGAAGAATTCTGAAATGTATGTGCTCAATGCTCTTACGTTTTGAAGTTATTTTTTCGAAGGATTATTCCAAGCTTTAGAAAAAAAGTAGTATTCTTCTAGAACTATAACCCTTGAAGTTCATAAGGAATGTTATTTCTTTTAAATAAACGATATTTCAATCTATATAGAAGTCTATTTTTTTGTTAACGCTCATCTCTTTATTTTTAAAGCTCTAATTTTTGTACCCGGCGTCTAACACGCACCCTTAAATTTTTATCTTATTTTTTTGTGTTCAAAGTGCGCGTTATACTCCGGATTTTATTGGTACATCATTTTCAGTAGTATTCCACCTCTTCGAAATATTATTTATCATAGCAACCTGAGAGCATTTTGGCCATGACATTTTCTCAACAGGAAAAAATAATGATAAAGACACTAACGTATATAATCTGATTTTTGAAACCAATATTGGCCTTGAAATCAATCTTAATTAAGTAACTATGAAAACTCAAGATACTCAAAATAAAATCAAGCAGAAATTATTTTAATAATGAAAATTGAAATTAATAACCATTTCACACTAAAAGAGTTGATTGTGCTCAAAAATAATTTTAATTAATTCAAATTAAGAGTGAAAAAATGCTTTAAAATGAAACCGAAACCAAAACCTAAGCTCAGAAAACTTCAAATGTTTTAAAAACTAGTTTGTTCTCCGATCTGAAATTTGTTGACAATCTTCCCAATGATGTGGTCCACAAGAAAAAGCAAAAATATTTTTTTCGGTTCTTTTGAAATTTGTAGGGTACTGTGAAGCCTTACATTGAATTAAAAAATTATTTTCTTCATAATTAATATTTTTATATAGAAATTATATACATAACTTTAATTTTTTTTCATTTTTAAGAAAAAATAGCAATTTTTTTAAAACCGATTAAAATAATTATAACTAATAAAGTAAATTCAAAGAAATGATTCAAATAATCAGTATATATCGCATTTTAAATTTATAGAATCTCAAAATGGAAAAGTAAGAAAAAATAGAAAATATATAACCTTTTTTTTTCCCTCTAAAGCCTCAATTTTTAGAGAGTATTTCTTAATATTTATGCGTCCCTATTTCAAATTTTTTTTGTTGCTTCTACCATTATTAGAAATTATTCTTAGCCTAATTTTCTTTAATAATAAGCTTCCTTGTGTCTTTTTTGAAAAATCTTTATCGAATTGAAATTTAAATATATCACATCAATTTCCTACATATCCTGAGAAACAGATTGAATGCATTCAATATGCAACATAAATGCATGTTTTCACTTATATCTTGTAAGTTATAGAGCATTATAGGTGTTATACTAATTTCTTACAGGTATTTTTGAAAAATTAAAAATAATCTTCCAAATAATTTTTTAACAACGAAAGTGTCAGAACTTGAGCAGGTTGGAGAAAATGTTTCACTCATTGAATTGTTATCATTTTATAATATCCATACTCTCATACTTATACTCACCCATTTTAATATCTTAATTTAAAATATAAATAAAAGAATCCGATTCTATTAAGTTTTGATGTGTTATATGAATAATTCCGTCAAGAAAAATAATATTTTCCCATTATATAAGACTGATACTCAGTTAAAAATAAGAGAAAATGTTACAACAAACGATAAATTAAAATTTATTTTTATTTTTTTAATTATAGCGTATTGAAAAAAATGCTACAAATACTTCTGAATTTAAATACGTTTCAGTGGAATTTTTTAATAATTTGTTTAAAAAAGTATTCATAAAAATGGTAAGATGGTTCACATAGGAATCATATGATTATAAATCTGATTATCTTAATTGAGTTCCCGAATTTTAATAGTTTTATATTATATTAAACTGAAAATATGTGTTCATAAATATAAAGGTAAAAAAAAAAAATGAAATTCCGTCAAAATAACATAGAATAGAATACTTTTTAACTTAATTTTTATAAGCTTCAAATTATTTAATATTAATAAGCAGTATTCGAATTTAAGTTCATATATTAAAATGAATTGACATCAAAATATTTTAAGTGATTCTTCTTTTTTGTACTTAAAGTTATTAAATCTTCAATATGCAATAGTACATAACTGTACATTTTTCTAATTTAAATTTACTTGATAAAAATGGCCATTGTTTGTAATATTTATGACTTAAATACACAATAGAGCCCAAAATTGGTATTCTCGATTTTTTTAGTCCTCGAATATAAAACCGGTTTCATAATAATTTCTGCTATTAAATACGTATCAGGACTTATTTTTATAGAATATAGAATATCTTATTTTTCAGACACCACATTATTTACATTTCATATTCATACTCAATAATCCTATTTCTTTACGCATTCAAGAGCAGAAAAATTTACTTTTATTCAAACATAATTATATCACCTTATAAAACATCGTCAAAGCTCATCACATCGCTGAAGAAATCCATTCATCTACTGTACTGAGGCTTTGAATTCTTCTGGCAATGAGTTTAAAAGTGGTACCATTGTAAGTATGAATACTTTGCTATCAGCTTTGTTATCTACTAAACTGTTTTCTGTGCTGTTGGCAATCCATTAATTGAGGATGTCTTCCAACTGAGGAAATACTGAGAACTGATCCACATTTATGCTTCTTAGTATTTCCCAAGTCCACTTGTCGACAAATATTATTGTATTCTGATGCCGTTTTCATACTGATCGGCGATCCAAATTCTCTTTGCGGAAAGTTGTAATATCTCTAGAATCTTCCGTAATTCTTTTCTAGTATTCTACTGAGTATTTCTTTCTTTTTGCATTCATCTTATCTGAGGATGAATTTATTCTTCAGTCTATTGCTAACCGCCCGGTGAAATGAATACTTGATGTAGTGAATAAAGAAAATTCTCATTAGTCACGTCTGTATCCGAAAGATATCGAATGTGAACATGTTCTGTATGATTACATTCTCGATTGCGCATTGGGAAATATCTGGCACCCATTTGGCTGACTAACTTAACTAGGGCTTATTTTGAAGAGTAATGCTGATATATTTTTTTTTTCGAGCATCCTGAAAAATTCCTGCTAGGACATAGTTTTCAATTACGTCTTATTTTCTAGGAAACCTGGCATATTCTGTTGTTGTTACTTATGCCACCTTATCGACATTAACATCAAATCAAGGTCCACGAAATTTATCGCGGCTAAGGCCTAGATTTTTACTCCTGTCGTAAGCCATAGCATTGAGCACCAAGCACGTGTCAGTACAATTTTTCTCAGTTCCACACCAATTTAGAGGGCGAACACCCTGGAGGTGGTTAGGGTCGCGCCTCTCTTCCCCTTTCACCAATCTCCCGATAGGACTTTGCGGCACGACGGCTATTTAGAGTACCCCCATGCCACGAAGGCACTATACATCTACAAAAATCTATGCCTTCTCCGGCACCGCAGTCAGTGTCACTAACTACTATACCGGATAGACGGCTGCCATATTCTAAAACATATTTTTGAAACTGGGCAGTAGAAATGCTCATATGTAAACAAATTGTTCAGAAAATAAAAATACGTCACTTTAAAGTAGGAATCGTATGCACATTTCTATATATAACTCAGCAAATCGAGGCTTTTTTTTGTATACATTTTGTAATATAAATACATCTTGTGAGATTTGTTCTTATTTTTTTTCTCTCTCTCTTAGCATGATTACATTTTGTTCTATCATTTATGCTTTTTCTAGTTAGTTCATGTGTATTTCTCTAAGTTGCTTATGCAAGTACTCTAAGTATGGAAATTATAATTACATCTTCTAGATTTGATTGATAGTGAGTTATATTTCCTAGAAATTTCCGATAGTCTCAAGTAGCAATCTGTGAGGTACATACCAAGATATTTACCTTGAGCAACAGATATAATTGTACTTCATATTATAAAAAGTTATGTATATCTAACTGGGAATATGTCTGTCTGAATTTTATTACCTTCGCACTCTAATACAACGTGAGGGCTATTGGTTTACTATAACTCGGGAGAACCGAGTTCACTCACAGGGTTTTGAGCCCTACAAAGAGGATTATTGACGACGGATTTAGTAATTGTGAGTCTCGGCTAAGTAACGAGACCAACACCTGAGTTGGTATTTCTCTCTATAAACTTCTATATAACGTCAACGTGTGCACTGAGCCTCGACAGATTCAATGTACACCAGCCCCTTTTCTCTGCAGATTTTTAGTTGTGGCAGGACTCGAACTTACGAGTCGATAACACAGTCAGTGAGCTCGAGATCATGACCACTTGGCTACCATGGTCACGGAAATGTGCTGTGAACCTGGATTTAAAACTTCTTAATTATATATCTAACTAGCCGTTACCCACCCACTTCACTGGGTATTTCCCGATGTTGTATATATGTATACTGTTTACATATATATTAATTATTGATATCTAGCATTAAGAATTCGATTGTATTGAAAAATATATTTATAGCTGTTACACTCTCGCCCCTTGATATAAAAAGAACATAAATTATAATATCTAATTTCTATTTATATCTAAAATTGAAGGAGAAAGATTTTTTCGCTCACTTAACCTAATAATCAAGTGGATTTCCACCAAAGCAACTTTCAGTGGATTTCTACTCCATAAAATAAACATGCGCGCTAAATTTCACGTCTAAATCTAACAGAGAAAAAACGGAATTTTTATCATCAATACCTCGTTGAGAGCACTCTTAGCGGATTCCAATTCAACAAAAGAAGCATGCAAACCAAATTTTATTTTTGTAGTCTTAGCAGCTCAAAAAGGGGAATTTTGTCTATCAATACGCCCCAATAACTCTCCCCGCTTCCCCCTGGAGTTGATTTCCGTAAAATCCATTCTTAGTGGAACTCTATTCAACTAAAGAAAAGTGCTCAACAAATTTCAAGTAAATGAGTTAAATTCAAAAACAGGAATTTTTCTATAACACGCCTTAATCCCTCGCATCCCCACTCCTTTGGGGGTCCGTTTTCGCAAAAATCTTTGTAAAAGGAACTTTATTCCATGAACGGAACATACCTTCTAATTTTCGAGCAGGTGTTTCTATTAGTTGAAAAACGGAAATATTTATCTATTACGCCTTTAATCCCCCTCAGTGACCCTTGGGGATCAATTTCCCCCAAAACTATTTTGTTGCGGATCTCTACACCATGAAAGGAATTCGCTTACCAAATTTTAAGACTGTACGTCTAATAGTTTAAAAATGGAAATAATTATCTATAACACCCCTTAAGCCCCCGAAACACCCCGAAACGATTTTCACAAAACCCATCTTACGGCATATCTCTACTCAGTGAATGGAATCTGCTTACTCAATTTCAAGATTTTACGTCTAATAGTTTAAAAAAGGAGTTAATTGACTATAACGCCACTTAATTCTCTACAACACTACTTGGGAGTCGATTTTGACAAAACCCATTTTGCAGCGGATCTGTACTCTATGAAAGGAATCCGCTTACCAAATTTCTCAAGACTGTACGTCTAATAGTTTAAAAATGGAAATAATTATCTATAACGCCCCTTAAGCCCCCGCAACGCCACTTAGGAAACGTTTTTCACAAAACCCATCTTATAGCGGATCTCTGTTCAATGAATGGAATCAGCTTACTCAATTTCGAGATTTTACGTCTAATAGTTTAAAAAAGGAGTTAATTGCCTATAACGCCACTTAATTCTCTACAACGCCACTTGGGAGTCGATTTTCACAAAACTCATTCTGTAGGGGATCTGTACTCTATGAAAGGAATCCGCTTACCAAATTTCAAGACTGTACGTCTAATAGGTTAAAAATGGTAATAATTATGTATAACGCCCCTTAAGCGCCTTCAACGCCCCTTGGAGGTCAATTTTCGTAAAAATAATTATGTAGGGAATCTCTACTTTATGAAAGAAATCTGTGTACCAAGTTTTTCTCCCGACTGTACATCTAATAGTTTAGTAATGGAAATAATTATCTATAACGCCCCTTAACCCCCGTAACGCCCCTTGGGGTTCGAACTTTTGCAAAATCCGTTCTTAGCTGACGTCTACTTCATAAAGGGAGCCTACCTACCAAATTTCAAGTCTGTAGGTTTAATAGTTCCGGAGATATCGTGATTAGTCAGTGAGTGAGTGAGTGAGTGAGTGAGTGAGTGAGTCGCTTTTCTCCTTTTATATATATATATAGATTAAGCTTGTTGTAGCCAAAAGCGTATTTACTTCCTACTTCAATTAGATTTCTCATTTTCGGTTGCCTCAAGTCTAGTCTCTATTTTCTGTACATCTAAAGAAAAGAGTTGCATAAATTAATTAGGGAATAGAGGAAAAAAACTATTTGATTCTTTGTCTCTTGTGTTTGACTTTCGTGTCCTGTTAATTTCTTGTGTTAGTTAATTAAATAAATAAGTCAGACCTCATAAGAGAGAGAGAGAGAGAAATGCGGCATCCATATTGTATTGTGAGTGTTCAGAATCACTTTCAAAAGGAAAAGAGACCAAATAAATAAAGAAATAAACTGTTTAGATTTCGCTTTCTCTTCCTTTTTAAATATCAACTGTTTTCGATCCCATGTTTACTTGAGAAAATGAATTTTTTAATTTTAGATAAATAATCAAATTATTGTAGATAAAAAGATAAATATGTAAGTTAGTTGACTTTTTTTTGGAAGCGTAATTGTCTTGAAAAGTAATTTAATTTTCGTAAATTTATAGAGTAGTACAAGAAAATAGAAAAAAGCCAGCTATGAAACAATCCAAAAGTTCACAAATAGTAACGTTTTTCTTGTAACAAGGGAAGTTCGTTTTCATTCTTTAAGACCCCCGCAATGTAAAATGGTCGATGTATGTTAATCTGTCGAGGCGTGAAGTTCTTAATATATATATATATATATATGTATGTATGTGTGTGTGTGTGTGTAATTTTTAAATGGGAACGTATTTTACGTTGAGTTCCAAAATTTCAAATCCATAATAAACTCAAAGTAGACACCGGAACTTTTTTATTCGCATATTTCTGAAAAAAAGTGAAGCATTTAAATATTAGTAAGTTTGATTATTATGACTATATACTAAAACTGCGTGTTTAAAGAAAGTAAGTTGAAATTGTTCTTTATATTTGCATAACTGGGTGAACTGAATAAATGGATGTAATTTATTCTGATACAAGATTATCACTTTATAGAGATTCTACAGTACATAAAGTTTTATTTATGTAGAAAAAAATTGAGAAATCTTTAATATCAGAATGTTTTAACTATCATATTTAGCATCTTTATGAATAAAAGCATTTTAAATGTTATTTAACAACCACAGAATAAGCGAAAATACAGGTACTATTACTATGAAGAGCCAAAAATGAAACTAACAAAAAACTATAGCAGTGCAGATAAAAATAACATGACCAGAAATGAAAGGATTCATTGAATTCCTGCCTATATCCAAAGTTAATTATCCACTATATGGGTATGTTTCTCAACAATAAATCCCCATGGCTCCAATATTCCGTATCAGATCCCTCCCTGCCTCGAATCTCATTTCTCATCCAAGATTAAGGATCTTCCTCAGCATATGAACCAAGAATGTCGTTGTCCAATTACATTAATGTCTCTACGTCCTTGCATCTCTGGAATCTGATTGGTGAAACAGTATACGAGCTAATACAATTTTATTTCCGTCGACTTCTAGGGATTAGGTATAGCTTTTACTGGACATGAGTTTTTTCCTTCTAAGATATGTAACATTTGGGATCTTAAGAAAAAAATAATATAGTTGAAGTGCTTCCATTTAAGGAAATAAATATTTGACTGAGAATTAAGCACACTATGCTCGTCAGAATTAAGATTTAAATGGTCATAAGAAACCATCAATTATATGTTGATTTAGAGTAAAATTTGTTAGAATTTTAAAGAGCTCTTTTATTGCATCAATGATAAAAATATTCTCATATTTAAAAAAATTAGTATATATATATGGAAAATACTAATTATAATTTCGACCAATCTTTTTTAAGCTTTAACTTGCTTAACAATATTTTGAATATTAATTGTATATAATGAGACAATATACTATTTTAAAACTGAAATATTTTATGCATGCATAAAGAAAAAGAAATTGATTAGAATGATTCATGACTGATATGGCATTTATAAGTCTGTCATAAATATTTCTAAAATCTTTTGTAAAAACCTTAAGTTTTTATTATTGATTATTTTTGATTTTGACTTTCAAGTTCATTTTATCATTAAATTATCAACACTGAAAATCTTAATATAATTTATATATAAATAATGATAAAAATAATAATTCTCACAACATTGAAAATCATACTCGTTATTAATGTTTTAGACATATATTAATACTTCTATAAACTTTGCGAAAGCAAATGAGTAGCTAATAGTTTTTTATACTAGCAGTTTTAATAATCTCAATATAGAAAAAATAAATAAAAATCATCATATCAATTTACTTATTTTTTACATTCTTTACTGATAAGTATGTGCGATATATATATATATATATATATATATATATATATATATATATATATATATATATATCCTCTATATGATCTAACAGATTTTCACTTCGACAATGATTACAATAATTCAGTTAACATCAACATGACGTAGAAAAATTTTCTGAATCAAAAACTAATATGGAACAGTTGACACTATATATATATATATATATATATATATATACATATATATATATATATATATATATATATATATATATATATATATTAAAACAGTTTTGCTTTCGAATTTAATGCAATTACAAAGAAGAAACCTCATAGAAACACATCTGTTACATAATGTTTATTCAATCTGAAATTTAAAAAAAAATTCTTATGAACTTTTGGAGAGAATATTGTGATCTAACAAAAACATATTTCTAAGCATCATGCAGCATTTTATGCAGTAACTCCTTGAATGAGCTTACCCCAAAGTATACACGAAACAACTTATTTTCGAATTTTAAGATGTTTAAATGAAAAGTGTAATAAAAGAATATAATAATTTTTTACTAATGAACCTCTTGATTGCTTGTCAAAGATCTTTATAATCTAGTAATTTATAATTTTAAGCGTTGCATTTTTCTATGATTCAAAAAATTTTAGCTACTAAAACTTTATTTCTATAGATTATCTAAATAATAGAAATTTCATTACCAATGATTATATTTATTTAAAACGCATTTTTTAAGTTTCTTTTTGCACCAAAGAGCAACAGCGCATTCGTTAAAAAGCTCATTTGTCGGTCAACAACTTATCAAGTAAGGTCATTGCCAGCTGAGAAATCAATACATTTCGCACGTCATAGTCAAATCAATA
Source organism: Trichonephila clavipes (assembly GCA_019973935.1). Lineage (NCBI taxonomy): Eukaryota > Metazoa > Arthropoda > Arachnida > Araneae > Nephilidae > Trichonephila > Trichonephila clavipes. Next base: position 189,973 of record BMAU01015515.1, read on the forward strand.
AGATCATAATGTAGCAAATGCAAACTAATGCTTTCATTTCTGAGAGATTCATAGAAATTGGGGACATTTTGCCTCCGTAATGACAAAACCGTGCTACGTAGGATTGTTCAGTGCTGTTGAGATTGATTGAACTTTTAGCGTCCAGTTTTGGGGTTCACTCCCACTTTTTGCCTTGACATTTGTTGTGCCGTGACTCATTTCGAGTTTTTAAAGAATCCGAAAATAGTTTGTAGTATGTGAAACAAACATTTGACAAGTTCAAGTCAACAATATAACGACCAACAGGAAAGGTGAATGCACTTTATAGAGCTACATTTCTTTATTTAATACAATTTGTGCTAATGGATTGCATATCAAATCCTAAAGCTTCGAAGAATATTGGAACTTTCCCAAATCCCTGTTCTAATATTATTTTGTAATACTCTTGACATATACAACTAAGAGTAAAAATGAGTATAACATGTAATTTGCTCGTAATGAACTGAAATATATCACATGGTCTTTAAACTAAGAATTTGGAAGCCAAAGTTTATTTATAGGAAGACGTGAAATATTAAAATATTTTCAATGATATTAATTCCATACAATTTTTAGAATTGTCTAGTGAAAAGAAAAACTACATTATAGCAATTATAAATTAATTTTTTTAAAGAAAATATATTCAAGGTTAAATTTGGCTAACTTGTCTTGCAGTACCTTTATAAGAGGCGCTGTAGTTAACACTCAAATTGAGCGCATATTAGGTTTCTTTTCCGCGAAAAAACACATAGATTTTGATGATCATCACGGGTAAGTGAATCCTTGGTTGTGTCCCGATTCTGGCCAGGCTGTGCCTGGTCATCGTAGAAAAAGTTTAAATGTTGTCAGAGATTAAATGAACTCCCTTTAAAAATTCTAAATTAAAATAGTTATACTGCGGAAAATAGATTTTAAATCCCCAAATTATATAATCGAATTAATGTTTAAAACTATGTAGACTCTCTACGTAATAGTATTTAAGGGAGATAATAAAACAATCTATGTACCACACATTGAGATTATGGTTGAGTATTTTTACATAGTGATATAACTTTTCCTGTTTTACATAAATCAAATAGTTTTTACTATAACTCTATACTAAAAGTTTACTAATACTATAATAAACTCTTGCGTGTAGTTTATCATTTAAGATTTGTTGATTGAGTAGCACCAAATGAATAGAAAACGTAATAGGATGGCCAACATGAAGAAGGGAAATAAAAAAAAATTTGGAGGTCCATAAACATGCTAACATAACCTTTTTTTTTTTTTTAACAAAAAAATGTGTTTTCAACGAGATTACAGCATTATCATCTCAACATTGAAACTCAAACTGGACGAATGCAAATTCTGAACTTTATCTTTTTGACTGTAATTACTCAAGAATATTTTCAGGTATTGCCAATTTCTCTATTAGATCATCTAAGAAAATCGACAGGTCTTTAATGATAAAGAAGTTTGCAGCATTTAGCCTGATCTGCCTTGTGGGTAATAACATGCAGATTAAAGAGTACCTTTTCAACTTTTTAACACCACATTTGTTTAATTATGTGGAAGTTATTTTAACTTTTCTTGCTCTATTATTGATATCTGAATCTCTTTCTGATTCCTTCTAACAGTCTATAGTGTGATATGAATCAATATCTCAATAAATCACCAATCACTCTTATCACACAAATACAGGCGTGTTCTTTAGTTCAAGTCTTCCTCCCATCTGTGAATGATTTTGAGTTGGATTATGATTTATCTCACATTAGAGCGTCATTATGATTGTATGTTATTTTCTTGTTCTCTTTTTATGATATATAGACTGTTCTTTAGTAATTGACTTCGCCTTGTATTGAAAAGTTCGAGTAATATATTTAATATAAAATATCTATAATAAGGTAAACGGATGTTGTGTAAATATAATTTACATATGGAAGCTATGAAAGGAAAAACAGACTGAAAATGGAAAAAACTGTGGATATTAAGTAATCTTTTAGAAGATTTTTTTATTTTGTAACACAATTGAGGTGTCACTAATTGTTAGGAATGAAGTTGAATTATTACTTTATGAAGAAAATTCACCTGTGAAAAATACTTTTTTGAAGTGCAATTCCCATTAGTTTTTCATTATCTTGAAAATTGATTTTACTTCGTGCGATCATAATTTCATTTGTTTTAAGGATTAGTTCAGTGAATATTTCTTTTGAAAACTCCATTAAAAACTATGTTTAGTTATTTTCTTTTAACGAGGGTTTTCGGTAATCGTCACGAATTATTTTATTGCGATATTGATTAAACGTATTCAATGCGTTACAAAGAAACTCACGAAACTTTTAAATCTGATACAATCTCAACACATATAATGAAACACATATAATGAAATTATAATATCAACCGATTAGTCTTTTACCGAATTTTCACTTCGTATGAAATTGACCCGACATTTTATTTGTCTACCATTTCCTAATTGCTGTAATGCGTAAATTCATGACGGTCGCATGATAAAGGCAATCACGTGTTCTCCATTGAATTAAAAGCTGACATTACAGTTATTCTTGCTGTTCTATTAGTAAAATTGATATAACATTTCATATTTTATAATTAGGTAAAGATTTTCAAGTATTAAGCAAAATATTATTATCTATTTGTATACTTTTAAATCCAATGTACACTGGTGTGCAAAAATTAAGGACGAAGTCGAAAAATTAGCATATCAGCTGAACGAAGAGGCAGAGCGGACGGAAAGACCAATCAGGAGATTAAGTAAGGTGATGTACGGTAGCACATGCGCAGATATGCAGGTAGACGTAATGGGGGAGTGTCTGAGTAGTATAAAGCATGTTGTCGGTGTAAGATCAGTATTTCTGGCAAAGAGATTGCACGCCGTATAGCAGTTAAAATCACACCGAGTTGCTGCCTCAGCGAGAAATGGCGAATAATCAATCTGTTAGACGACATCTGGATGCTTTTACCCGAGGTCGAATCATTGGGAAGTTGGAGGAAGGCCGCAGTGTGACAAGTGTGGCTGCAGAGTTCGGAATTGCTCACAGCATCGTTTCACGACTTTGGAGACAATTTCAAACTACAGGAACAGCTATCCGGGGTTCAGTAGTGGTCGTCCACGAGGAACCACACCCGCAGATGACCGGTACATTGTCTTACAGGCCAGAAGAAACAGGCGGCAGACAGCGGGAGAAATCGCTAGACACACGACACAGGCGACTGGACGACCGATATCGCGTTTTACCGTGGCCAGAAGACTGCACGGTGATGGTCTGTTTGCACGACGCCCTGTACGGTGTGTACCTTTAACGCCTGCCCATCGGAGAAGGCGTTCTCTGTGGTGCCAGGAACACCGGAATTGGAGAGACAATGAATGGGGACGAGTACTCTTTACAGATGAGAGCAGATTCAGTTTGAGTAGCGATTCTCATCGCATACTCATCTGGAGAGAGCGGGGGAAGCCGCAATCATCCATCGAACATCATTGAAAGGGACAGGTATGGAGGTCGCGGTGTTCTCGTTTGGGGAGGCATCATGCTTGGTAGTCGTACAGACCTTCACATCTTCGACGCAGGTTCAGTCAACGGGACCCGTTATTGTAATGCGATTCTTCTTCCATATGTGCGTCTTTTTAGAGGCGATATGGGTCTGCAGTTCCTTTTCATGGACGACAATGCACCATGTCATCGCACAGTAGCTGCCGAACAGCTCTTAGAGAGTGAGGATATTGAACGTATGGATTGGCCGGCACGATCTCCGGATCTCAATCCCATCGAGCATGTATGGGATTTTCTAGGCAGACGCTTGGAAGCTCGTACCTTACCACCAGTAACGATTCGGGAGCTTCGATTGGCGCTGCAAGACGAATGGGCAGCAATGCCTCAACAACTCATTGACACCCTCATTCTCAGCATGGGCAGACGCTGTGAAACCTGCCTAGCAGTCAGGGAGATCATATCCCCTACTAAAGACCGGATGTTTCTTGCTGGACACCCATCACAGGGATGTTTCGGCCTTCAGTCGCATTGCGCTCCATGCTACTTTTTCAATCAAGCTTCTTTTTATCCCTCTCATTTCTCTTTTAGTAAGTGTTGCTTACATATTACACATGTCCTTACGTATGGGGATCTTACGGTATTAAATGTGTTGATTTAGAAAGCTTTTGTACATAGTTATATTGAAAAACTGTCTCGTCCTTAATTTTTACACACCAGTGTAATTTGTTTACTTATGTGCGTTATTATTGTTGACAAAAATATGTACTTTTTTAAAAAAAGTTTCTACAAGAAGCAAAAGTTGGCAAAAGCGAAGCGCTTAAACTTATTGGCTGAAAACACATGATTACTTTCACCATGTGACTATAACGTCACATGAATTTAGCCCATTCTTTAATTGTTATTTCTCGTAAGTAATATTCTTTGTAAATATTCTTAATTGTAACTGAAAATTGTGTGGTGAATAATTGTTATCAGTTCCCTACAAGATATGTAACCAAATGCAGCGGTCGCCAAACTTTTTGACCTCATGGATTAATAAATTCATAATTTAAATACCGCGGACCACTGATGGGATTCTTTAAGTGTTAAATTATTGTTATGAATTGAATTATGTCTCAATGTATCTTATAACATAGCTTAACGTGATGAGTAAGTATATTCCACAATTTTCTGGGGACCAGCGAAATTTACTCGCGGACCATCACTTTGGAAACCTCTGACCAAATGGGATTTATCATAATTTTTGTACCGCTTTTATAATTTCGACAGAGTGTAAGTGTTTTTAACACAAGTTCCTCAACAACCAAAAAGGGTCAATCTTACCTTAACCTAACGATATTTTCTAAATGTGTGTGTGTGTAGTATTTTTAAAACAGATATATTTTGTTTCATCAAATCGTGGAAACTTAAATTATCCGTATTTTTTACTCTTTAAATATAAAAAATTAAGGATCTTTATAAATAAAGTTTGGCATTCAAAAATTTCAGGTTAAATATTTCGGATATGCATCAAAAGGTTAAAATAGTAACAACAAATATAACTGTCAAAAGATTGTAGTTTAAGTTTCCAATTTTTACTACATTAGTTTTTTTAATTCGTAGAATGTAGATTTTAAAAACCAGAGACTTATCACGTAACATAGATGACAATTTGAACTCTCGATATAACCTCATCTTACTAACACAAATTTCCTCTAACCGTTACAGATATATAGTAGAAGACTACCATTAACAAATATTGATCGAACAAGACTAAGTACATTAACCTTTCTCGTAGAACTTTACCCTAAATTCGAGGAACATAAAATCTATCACGAAACTTGTACTATGAAAATTTTGGGAACAGTAATAAAGAAAATTAGAAACTAAAGGAAGGAGAGAAAGAAATAGCATTACTCGACTCGGGAAAAAAAATGAAAAGAATAATGTCTTTATCGATTTTTCAAGAAAGTGTTACACGGAATGGAATACGTCTAGGGAATTTGAACTGTTGCACTTCCTTACTTAGTGATATTTTTTCTTTTTTTAGTTTCTATGGAATATAAATGGTTCTAGGCTTTTTTTAGATTTTTTTCCTTCTAAAAACTTTAATGGAATTCAAAAGCTTTTTGAACTTGAATAGCATAAAATCGCGTATTTTATCTTTCTATTTTCTTTTAGAGTTTTGAACCATTTCTAAATACCGGTTTCAAATTTTGAAATTGTAATCTATTAAAACTATTTATATGCAGAAGAATTATCGAAAGTGAACAGCATTTAAAATTAGCTTCATAAGGAAATATGGAAATTTCAAGATATATTTTGGTATACTTAGATGGTGTAAGAGTAATTATTAAACATTAATACATGTATTTTATTTTTCCTGTAAATTTAATGATGTTAAAAGAAATACGAAAATACTGAAAATTTCATTATTCTGAAAACTTTTCATTTACTGAAAAGAAGCTATTCTTAAGAATTTGAATAAAAATTATTTGGAAAAAATACAAGTTCTTTTGCAATAACAACATATAACTCGGCTACTATTTTATTTTTATCTTTATTAAGAAATTCCCCTCCCCTCCCTCCCCGTTATATAATAATGGTTTTTAAAAAAATTAAAATCATTATTAATGGCATTGAATAAGTTTCACTACAAGCATTGTATTTATCTAAATATGATTAATTATTTAGATAAACGATGTATATTTTGTTACTATATTTGTTAGAATATAACAAAGAAATAATAGTAAGTTCGAAATTTTTTTTAAGGTTTTTAGTTCCATTTTTTATTTCGAAAATATTTAGAAATCGCATAATTTTTTAACTGCCGTTTCATCGAAATATCGACTGCTTATGATTAATAAAAGCTCAAATACAGGATATTTTTTTAAAATGTACTTCGTTTTTTAATAGGAATATTTTTCTTTGGAAATATATTGTTACGTAGAGATCCGAGGGTTCGAGGATTTTATGCAAAAACAATCACAAAGAAAAAATAGCAGTCGTGGGACTGCCGATAGAAGTGAAAACGGAACTATTAAGTTGAGAGTAATTAAAACTATATGCAAAAAGTTATATGAAATTTTTTATGTTTTATTTATTAGTTACATATGATGGGTTAAACAAATCATGAACAAAATATAAATACAAAGTGGTTGAAAAAATAATTAATATACAATTATCTTAATTATACATAGTATTTATATTTACACGAATTTCAATGAATTCAAGTTTGAACATTATTTTCATTATTTACATCATTGTCATCATTAATTTCGACAATACTTAGATTATCTGTTCGTTCAATCATTTCATTGTATTCTAAAAAAGATACAATAGGTTTATGGTAACTGAAATAAGAAATAAAAATGTTTGATTGAAATTTATCTAAATATCGTATAAAAAACAGCATCGCTAGTCGTTTTATATTTTGTTGTACTGACTTTTCGATCATTAGACATAGTCAAACCTAATGTTTCATTCAAAAATTCAATTAATGATAAATTTTTGTCATCTGCGAAGTTAATATTAAAGTCTCCGCTTAATATCATAGGTATGTCGTCAAATTTTTCGCCAAATCTTTTTCGAGTAATTCAGAACATATTTCATAAAATCTAAAATTATTATAACATTTTTAATTTTCCAATTTTAAAATCCACGAAAAATATTATCAAATAACTAGAAATCTATTTTACCACGCTAGTAAGATAAATCTTATACCGTAATAATACTCATTTCATGATGAAGAGGTTAAATATTAAAAACATAATTAAAAATGAATAATACTAAATTTTAAATACAAATATTCGTACAAATATTAAAAATGTTTAAAAATATATTCGTTGTTTTCATTATTCATTTATCTGTATAAAAATATTAATATGTTTCATACTCACTTTATACTGAAATCAATGAATTTAAATTCAAAAATAAACAGTAATCCTTCAATTAAATAATTACAATAATAGTCAAATTAAAAATTCACTTAAATAAACAAAATCCAGTACACACAAGTTGAACTTCCCACGTGGTCAATTTAACTTTACTTATGTATATAACTACACTCTAATACTTAATGTACAACGCGTCACATTTACAATTACAGATGTACTGCTACTATAACGTATTGGTGACGTGACTCACAAAATTATACTTATCCAAAAAGCGTCCAACGCACACATAATACAGTCAGAAATAGTCGATGTATTAGTGTATACGTGTACACAGGCTACTCCTCGTGCCCTAGTCTGGCTCTCCATAGCTATAGATATACTATTATCATTAGCATGTCGATGACGCGAACCGAGGATTTTACCCTCTACCAAAACGCTCAACGCGCGTAAAGAAGTTTTCACTTCAATAATCAGTTCTTTAAGAGCGAAGCAAATTTATTATCGAAAATCCAATCCTTTCAATACAGGATTCATCAGCAATATTCACAGGGGAAACATCCGAAGGTCTTCACACCTTCGACAGCAATCAAACACAATAACAGTGTTTAAAAATACACGTAAGTAAAGATTATTCACAAGCACAGCCGAGCTAGTCAAAACAATCCTCACTACTCGCTGGCTTAATCAAGACTCGCCGTACCGGCGAGCATCCTTTTTATATGCGCGACAGAAACTTCTAGAAATATAACCGCCGGTGTCATTGAACGTGACACTAGTGGAGAGATCTACTACTTTCTAGAAGATTCCAGAGGGTTCCGAACACGCCAACAAGGTCGCCAATGTCGCCAAAATGGTCGCCAAATTCACCGCCAACTTGGTCGCCAAAAATGATGCCAACTTGGCTCTGTCGCCAAGATTTCGCCAAGTGCTCATTCAATCGCCATTATAACGTAAGGGGCGGGCAGTACTGTTTGTGAATAGTACAATTTTAACATGAAATAAATATAACATAGAGAAATATAAATGCATTAAACACTCAAATACAAATTATTTACACTATTTACACAAAATTCGTAACAATATGAAAATTCACATTTTTAAATGGGCATTTATTTTTAAAAAAATTGAAAAGAAAAAGCCTTGGGAAATTGGGTTTGGCTTAACTTAGAAGCTACAAAACTAATAGCAACTTTAAATTTTGAGTTAAAATCGATTCACACAAGAATCTGAGTTGAACCTCACTTTTCATAATTCTACATTATGTTGTATGAGGAATTTGAAACTCTGTTCCAGTTTAATATAGAACAAAGTTTCATATTTCCCAGGACAAGGCTTTGTCGCAACGACGACTTAAATTTGTCCATGCTGCTGAAACATTACCAGCTAAGCTGTTCGCAATGAAGTTAGCTGAGCTGTCGTAATCCTCAAATGAAGAAAAAAACAATACTAGCAGTTTAAGTAATGTATATAATGGGGAAAATAAGGCAAAAACGATTATTCCGGAAAGCGGAATTCCTTATAAAAATTTCTAAACAGTTTTTTTATTAAGTTTGGAATAGAGTTTTTTTTATTAAAATGAAATCAATTACCTGTTAAACAGAAATATTTAAAAAAGAGATGTACTGAATTTAATGATATAATATAAGCTAACAAATAAAGCTTATCTAAAGAATAAAACCTATTATTTAAATGAGAAAAATAGATTAATTATATCATTTCCTGATTTTTATGTAATTGAGAATTGTATATTTTTAAATAATTTTAGTCAATGGTACAAACAATTTATGCTTATAATTGAAATAGTTAGTATTTCCTATTTCCGTCGATTTTATTAAAATAAAAAGCATAAAGTAGTTTTATATTTTTTCATATTTTTTTTGTTTCTCAATTAATTTTCTACCACGAAAAAAAGAATTAAATTTTTATTTAAAGCATGCAATGTTTAATTTTTTTTTGGAAAAGTCAAGCATACCAGAAAAGAATTTAGAATTAAGGCTTTAAGTTCTTTTTTTATTAATTCTACATAATACGAGAAAGAGAGATGCTTTTATTTATTCAATAAATAGGTGAATTTTTTAATTAAAATATGTTTAGTTTTAAAAGGATACCTTTGATTACACTTTTTAAATTGTATTTATAGTATTTATTCAATAAATAGGCCAACTTTTTAATTCAAATATGTGTAGTTTTAAAAGGATACTTTTGATTACACTTTTTTGAATTGTATTTATAGTACTTTATTAATTGTACTTCTTCGAATTGAATTATATTTTCTAATAACATTTTTTTTTCAATATCACAAATTTACTTTCAAGAATTTCTTTCTTACATACGTTTGATGTTGAAAGTTCCGAGTTTCCAGAGAACTCTTCAATTTTTTCCTCTGAATTTATGTGTTTACTAAGCTCGAATAAGGCGCTCTCTGGGTGTGCTAGTAATCTTCCTTTGTTTTTGACTATTGTGCTTGTCATATTCATTCCCTATTCTTTTCTTGCATTGAGAAGTTTTTCTAAATCAAGGATACACATTATTTTGTTGATTAATGAGTATTTGGAATAGCTTGATAAATATAGTCCATGAGCCAATAAACTAAACCAATCAAATTTACTATCAGTTCTTTTAATTTGCATTAAACGTTTTATCACCGAAAAAAATTAAGGATTTAAAAATAAATAAGTTACGAATTATCTTGCAGCAAATATTAAAATATATTTTAAATTGATATATATATATATATATATATATATATATATATATATATATATATATAGCTCTTATACATACAAAAGGAGGGGAAATAAACTCATTCATGACGAGATCTCTAGACGTATTAAACCTACAGACTTGAAATTTGGCAGGCATATTCCTTTCATAGAGTTCATAGTGTAGAGATCCGCTAAGAACGGGTTTTGCAAAAATCAACATTCACGGGGCATTACGAAGGGTTAAGAGGCATTATAGATAAATATTCCTGTTTTTGAATAGTTAGGCATACTAAAAATTTGGTAAGCATGTAAAGAACGAAGCTAAGAACGAATTTTATCAAAATCGTCTCTTATGGGGTAGGTACGAGGAATTATTGGGGGGTATAGATAAATAAAATTTCCGTTTTAGACTTACTAGACTTACTGCAATGGAATTGGTGAGTATATTTCTATTGTTGAGTTGAAATCCGTTAAGAATGGGTTTGACGGGAATCGACTCCTCGAGGGGTTAGGAGTCTTATTGATAAAAAATTCCGTTTTCGAAGTATTAGATCTAACAAATTATAAGGCTTTCGCCCGTGGGTTATACCTTACTTCTAAGTTATCTTCGTGACCTAGAGGTGTGGGAGTGAATGAAGAACCAGGCGTTGCAATGATCTTAAAATGTCTTTATTAAAATCTTAACTTAAACACTAACAATGATAATATTTATATTATAACTTAGCGGACCTGAGGTCAGAAAACACCCAATACGTATTACCAAATAAGCGCGACTTTAATCATTATATTTCTGCCTATTCCTAATCTCAACTTATACACAGTCCTAATAAATAACAGAATTATATCCTACCTTAATCTCTTGTTTAACAGTAATCCTCTCGGATCCTAAATATCTTTTGTTTATCTTGCTGGAATAGTATCCACCTTGATTTGATTGCTCTGTTACGGATAGCTTCACACTCAATGACGGCTTTCTTCTCTTCCTTCAGTTCACACGCTTAAACTCAGACTAGCATAATCACTTCCCAATAGGTCATACGCTTACGTTAAACTTCTGCTATTTAAAAGGTTTCTAATTTGCATATTCACGCTTCACTTTTGGATTTGGTTGGAAAAAATTTGCCTTTTTCGGCCCCAAAGAACCCAAGAGGAGTTTTAAGTAGAAAACACGATGAGCCCGACACAAAATGTTTATTTTATTGAGTAGAGATCTAATAAAATGTGTTTTAGAGAAATCCACTTTGGGAGAGGGGTTATGGAAATGTACAAAATAATTTTACTTTAACTTTAGAAGTTAAAGTCCTGTAATGTTTAAATCAAGTGGTGAGTGTTTAATGTTTCACTTAACTTTAGTATTCTAATAATTTCTGTCTCTATAGTAGAGAATAATTAAGTTTGACTGGAGGTTTCTTCACTAACAAAGTTAGCGAAGGAAACACTATTGCTGGAGAGATTCTTATATTTGGCTGTTCATTTAACGGGGAACCCATCTTGGGATATGGAAACTTGCGACATTTTATTTAATTTGCCGAATGATCGTAGTCTTTACAGTTTATACAAAAGGATTTTCCTGTTTCTCTTTAATTTCGCAATCTTTGGTTGCATGCTCTGAACCGCATTTCAGACAGCGTGATTTCAACTTACAAACTTTACCTGAAACGAGGGTTTATATACAAAACTGCAACCGAAAGCTCCAAAAATCCCATAACTTCCGTCAGTGGACGGCTCTTATGATTGGTGGACAGCTATCATGTGATATGGTTGTATGACTACTCTAAATTTGCCTACAGAATTTTCAAGTGTTTAAAGTTAAGATTAAACCCCGTCAGGTGGGTAGCTAGCTAACAATTATTTATTTACGTGATGTCCCAGATGGTCTCAGAGCCATTACAAATTAAAAAATCCTCAAGATAAAATTAACGTGAATTACACACACACGCACACATAATTTGTGAGATGTACTATTAAAGTATTTTATGTTACTAATTTTTAAAATAAAAAATTAATATCTAAAAAAATATTAAAAAAGTTTTCACAGAAATTTCATTCGGAACTCCTGAATTCATATTAAAAATTGAAGCATATTCATTCACCTCAAATTACTACAAGTAGACAGATTGAAAAAAATTAATTCTTTTAAATAATTCTTCCAGACTCTTAGAAAATTAATCAAGAGTTACAGAACGCAAGGTCATTGATTTTAAAGCAAACGGAAATTGAATGTGATTCAATTTAACAAAAAAAATTCTTCAAAGAAAACACGCATACCATTTTTCTAACCTCCAGCGAGTACACTTAAGTAACAAAGTAACAAACACAATCTGAAGTATTGTTCATTCCAATATAATGACGCTGGATATTTTCCTTTTTTTCTCTCTTCCTATATTTCTTTTCTGTTCTCGAACGAGCATAAATGAGAAATGGTTCTTTTTTTCCCTCAAGGAACGACAGGAAGCTGTCGAGAATTTCAAAGAATTTTTTTTTCGACTGTCGTTAAGAAGAATTCAGCATTCTACTCATCCATCACATTCCATTGACATAAAAACTGAAAAGGGTTTTCAGTTGTGGGTGGCCCTTTTTTAATTATTTATTTTTGAAGTGTCAAATATCGTCATTCTTACTACTGCGATGTCTGGAAGATTATGATTATGACCGTAGCTGCTCACACTAGAAGAATCGGAAACGTATGTATTTCTTTACTGTGTAAACGATATAGGATTTCATGAGTTAGCTTGTTGATGGAAAATAAATTTCAGCGTGAGAAAAAATAGTTTTCTTAAACGATTATTTTGTCTGTGTTTTTGATAGTTCTGCTCAAGGTGACTGATTACTTTCAAAACCGGGATTTTGAAAAAGCGAATAAACGAATCTTTTTTCAATTCCTTCTATTATAGTTCACACTCCGCTTATATATATTTATTTATATTTATATCTTGTTCAAATTTTCAATCGTTAATAAAATACTTTTTATTCATCCAATCATGTTCAAATACACTTGATACTACTACTGGATGACACTTGATGTGAATACAGTTTTTTTTAATATTAATTCATTAATTACGTTAATGCAGCGTTTCTCAAACTGTAGGGTGCGTCCATCTAGGGGGCGTGACAACCCTACTTGGGTGGCGCGAGCATATCGAAAATAAAAGATTATTTAAAAAAATTATCAATTTGTTAAAAAGAAACCAAACAAAATACATTCTGACGCATTTACATTGACATAATATATTTATAAATGTAATAGTATTGCGCAATGTATTTCATAATTAATTTATTAATACTAAGTTAAGAGCATGTTTAATAGCTACTAATACTTCCATGGGCTTTTCATATACAAAGTTTATTACTATTTTGTTAATTTGTGCGGTTTATAATTAGAGTAGTGCTACTCAAACTGTAGGGCGCGTCCCCCTAGGGGGGGCGTGATAACCCTAGGAGGAGGGGGAGAGCCTATTAAAAATTCGAAAACAAAAGCTTAATTTGAAAAATTATTAATTTACTGAACATAAACAAACAGAATACAATTGGTATAATAAAAAATAGAATACACATTTACATTGATATAATACACTTATAAATGTATAAGTACTGCACAATGTATTTTATAATTTATTTAACTATACTAAGTTAGCACAAGTTTAATAATTGCCAGTGACCCCCCATGAGCTTATTATATATAAAATTATATACAAAAATCAACACTTTTCTTGATAATTTGTACAGTTTATAATTAATCTCTTAAATACCAATTGAATGGTATGCTATTCGCTTCCCAGTGCCACCGATTTCCACGTAGGCAAGCATATGTGATGTATGGGGGGTGAGGAATAAATAAGGAAATTCTCTGAAATAAGAGTGAGAATCCTTCGCAATCACTCTCATGGTCCATTTATTACATTCCAAAGCCTTCGGAATAATTTTATGGATAGCATGCACAGAAAATATTATACTTCGAAAAAGCGTATAGATACTCTCGGGGCACGGGCTGAGAAAGACGTTTATATACGCCAGCGGTGGAGAGGTTTAAGTTGTATTGCAGCCTTAGCGTAAAAGTATAGTATTATGGAATTCAATACATTGCTATTGTATGAAGGGGGAGGGGCGCGTTGAAAATTGTGATTGAATATTGGGTCACAAGTATTAAAAGTTTGAAAAGCACTGAATTACAGTCTTATTGTAGCCTTATATACGTCATATTACATTCTATATATTGTTATCGTACGAAGGGTGGGGCACGTTGAAAATTATGATTGAAAATTGGGTCGCAAGCAATGAAAGTTTGAGGAGCACTGAATTAATGAATAAATAATAAATAAAAATAATAGTCCAACACATGTATAAAAAGGAAAGTCGCTCGTTGTGTCCCTGTAGTGCAATGGACAGCGCATTGGACTTCTAATTCAAAGGTCGTTGGTTCGAATACCACCTGGGATGGCCTAATTTCTCAGGAAGTGATTTCTGTTTACTATACTATTTTATTGGAATAATTAAATTTAATTAATGAATCAACAGTAACAGACAGAATAGAAGTCCAACACCATATATGGAAAGAAAAATGGAAAATTGCGTTCTATTTTGGCACTTATAATATTATGATTCTGTCATATGTATATACATACTTATATTAATTAGAATTATTTAATAAAAAAGTGACTAAAATAAAATTTTCCTTTGTTGACCTAAGTAGGAATTGACTTCATAAATTATTTTTTTTATACGACTTGTTTGACATTAAGTGTTTGTTGAATTAGAATATACATATAGAATTGTTTTATAAGAATATTATTAGAAGAAAAAAATACTTATGCAATATTTTGGCAAATAAGGAAAAAAGAATGATTTATTTTCAAAATATTCTCCTTTTATGAAAAAAGGCTTCTATAAAAATAATATTTTCGCTAGACATAGCCAGGACTCCTATTCTGGGCTAAACTAAAATTTTTGAAATACATAATTGAGAAGTGGATTTGTTCATATGCTTTATTATATCAGAGTTGGCAATTTTAAATATAAAAAAACCCCTCGTTATTCTTTTAATTGATAATATTTAAGAAATTTTGGTTCAATTATATAAGTCTTAGATATATATAGAGAGGCAAAATATTATTATAAATCATTTTACATAAAAAAAATATTTCGCTCTTTCTTTATCTTATGCCAAAAAAACGAATTGAAGTAATTTTTTTCTTGCAATAATATTCTTATAACAAATTATATATATATATATATATATATATATATATATATATATATATATATATATAATTCACTTCATTTATATGCTTTTTAAAAAATCACAGTTCCGAACATGGTCACTTTAAGAGATTATATGGTATATTTTTAACAAAAGTTTAGGTTCTAATACGTAAAAAAACCCTACACACAGTTCAATTTTCTTATTAATTTATATCATATTTTAAAAGTTATACTAGTCAAAAGAAAATGAAAAGCGATTCAACGTCATCCCATCGGGGTCAATGCAACATTCATACGTGTTCTCGTTGTAGTTCTATGTATTGAAGCATAACATGCCATATTGGATGCACACCATAACTTGAAAAAAAAACTTTTAACTAAAAATTATATATTAATGCATGAATCTTAATCATCAAACATATTAAATCATTTTAAAATTAAAAAAAATTAGTGTTTCTTATATATATTTTCTAGTTTTCACAGAAAAATAAATGAAACAACAACAATTAAAAAGTGTATCGAGATGATTCTTAAAGAAATCACCATATGAGAATTTTTTAACTTTTGAAAAATGAATTTTTGTAGATATTCTCTTTGATATGCATGATTGTTGAGAATCGTAAGAAATGCCCTTTTTTCTTGGCATGCTATTCCCCGCAATCAGCTGATTCAGATTGTGATTGTGCCACCCATCTGGTATAGTGGATGGTGACTACTGGCGTAGCTAGTTTTTAATGAGCCCGGTATCAAAATTCCTTCGGAGCCCTATTTTAGATATGAAAGCCCTGTTAGCGAGACTGTAGTGTCACATGTTGGGAGCCCCGTATCATTGATACAGCTGATACGGCGGTAGTTACATCCCTGTTGGTGACACGGACTGCTATGCTTTTGGACCTGGGCTCGAATCCAGGAAAAGGCATGGATGCTTTCGCGGCATGAGGGTACTCTAAATAGCCGTCGAGCCGCAAGTCCTCTCGTAAAATTGGTGGAAAGGGAAGAGAGAGGGGGCCCCTGACCACCTCCAGGGTGTTTTCCCTCAAAAATGTACTGACACCTTATGGTGATCAAAGCTACGGCTAATGAGGCGTACATCTACCCCTTTGCCACGATAAATTTCGTGGGCCTCCGATAGGACCTCGTCAGACACGTGGCATAAACAACAACACATTGTGACCGTAGTAATAACCTTCGTTCTTGAAACAGTTTAATGTTTTCCAATTTCAAAATGCTAGACTGAAAACTTCTATTTTTGATTTATTGAGTTAGAAAAACTCGCATAAAAAGTTAAGCATAAGCAAGCAGCAAAAAAGTGTAAAATATATCATTTATTTAAAAATTTGTAATAAGTATTATGCTTTGTATTATGAAAATTTGTGAATGAAGAATACATCAATAATTAAAAATTTCATATATATATATATATATATATATATATATAAATTAAGGACGAAGTCGAAAAAATTAGCATATCAGCTGAACGAAGAGGCAGAGCGGACGGAAAGACCAATCAGGAGATTAAGTAAGGTGATGTACGGTAGCACATGCGCAGATATGCAGGTAGACGTAATGGGGGAGTGTCTGAGTAGTATAAAGCATGTTGTCGGTGTAAGATCAGTATTTCTGGCAAAGAGATTGCACGCCGTATAGCAGTTAAAATCACACCGAGTTGCTGCCTCAGCGAGAAATGGCGAATAATCAATCTGTTAGACGACATCTGGATGCTTTTACCCGAGGTCGAATCATTGGGAAGTTGGAGGAAGGCCGCAGTGTGACAAGTGTGGCTGCAGAGTTCGGAATTGCTCACAGCATCGTTTCACGACTTTGGAGACAATTTCAAACTACAGGAACAGCTATCCGAGGGTTCAGTAGTGGTCGTCCACGAGGAACCACACCCGCAGATGACAGGTACATTGTCTTACAGGCCAGAAGAAACAGGCGGCAGACAGCGGGAGAAATCGCTAGACACACGACACAGGCGACTGGAGATCGATATCGCGTTTTACCGTGGCCAGAAGACTGCACGGTGGTGGTCTGTTTGCACGACGCCCTGTACGGTGTGTACCTTTAACGCCTGCCCATCGGAGAAGGCGTTCTCTGTAGTGCCGGGAACACCGGAATTGGAGAGACAAAGAATGGGGACGAGTACTCTTTACAGATGAGAGCAGATTCAGATTGAGTAGCGATTCTCATCGCATACTCATCTGGAGAGAGCGGGGAAGCCGCAATCATCCCTCGAACATCATTGAAAGGGACAGGTATGGAGGTCGCGGTGTTCCGTTTGGGAGGCATCATGCTTGGTAGTCGTACAGACCTTCACATCTTCGACGCAGGTTCAGTCAACGGGACCCGTTATTGTAACGAGATTCTTCTTCCATATGTGCGTCTTTTAGAGGCGATATGGGTCTGCAGTTCCTTTTCATGGACGACAATGCACCATGTCATCGCACAGTAGTTGCCGAACAGCTCTTAGAGAGTGAGGATATTGAACGTATGGATTGGCCGGCACGATCTCCGGATCTCAATCCCATCGAGCATGTATGGGATTTTCTAGGCAGACGCTTGGCAGCTCGTACCTTACCACCAGTAACGATTCGGGAGCTTCGATTGGCGCTGCAAAGACGAATGGGCAGCAATGCCTCAACAACTCATTGACACCCTCATTCTCAGCATGGGCAGACGCTGTGAAACCCGCCTAGCAGTCAGGGGAGATCATATCCCCCTACTAAAGACCGGATGTTTCTTGCTGGACACCCATCACACAGGGATGTTTCTGGTCAGTCGCATTGCGCTCCATGCTACTTTTTCAATCAGCTTCTTTTTTATCCCTCTCATTTCTTTAGTAAGTGTTGCTTACATTACACATGTCCTTACGTATGGGGATTTACGGTATTAAATGGGTTGATTTGGAAAGCTTTTGTACAAAGTTATATTGAAAACCGTCTCGTCCTTAATTTTTGCACACCAGTGTATATATATATATATATATATATATATATATATATATATATATATAACAAAATATATATATATATTAGAACAAAATATTTTAAATTAATATATTGTGTCCAATATATATATATATATATATATATATATATATATATTGACACAAAAAAGAAAAAAATAGAAACAAAAAAACGCCTTTGTTAAATTTAAAGTCTGTAGATCTAATAGCTGATAAAAAGGATTTTTTTTTTTATTTATAACTCCCCGTAACTCTCTTGAGGGTCAATTTTTGAAAATACCTTCCTAAGCTGATGTCTGTTTAGCAAAAGTAACACATTGTTACAAATTTTGTGTAATGAACGTTTAAAATAGTGTAAATAATTTATATCTGAAAGTGTAATACATTAATATTACTTTCTGTTGCATTTATTTTATGTTAAAATTGTAATATTCGCAAGCAACACCGTTTCTTAAATTATAACGGTGATTCAATGTAAAACATAGAGAAATGTTGATGATAGAGTCAAGATGGCAAATGTCTAGCTACTTTCATAGCACGAGCTTTATTAAAGCTTGGGAAAAGATTAGACTTACGCTTTCGAGGCATATTCTTATTAGGTACTTTTTCTACACTTCCAAAAAATACAGTGGCTAGCCTTGTTACGTATTTGAGCTTAGTACCACTAAAGACCCGCCATGTAGGGGAGCGATGCACGTTAGCCCTTTATCTACCGCATTAAGATTTACTGCAGTTTTTTTTCATGCAATATTTTTTTTGGATCTCCACATTGAAAATTAAGGGATATACATAAACAAAATACTCAACTTTTTGAAATTTAATCCATTAGAGCTAATTATTAATCAAAGATATTCCACTGTAAAATTAATTCTTTATTCACCGTTCACTTAAAATAAATTGTCAAATCAATTTCTAAGGGCTTCATAACATAAAAAAACATAAGACACTTAAATTTTGACATTAACCATTTTTCGGGTCAAAAATGAGAATCTTTGCAATCCGCTGAAAGCGCCGTCAGCTGAAAGCGCAATTTCTGCTACAAAACTATTCACCTTCCCCGCTAAAATACTCATCATAGAGCCCGTGCTGCCATATATCTTGGAAGAGTGGATTTCAAAGAATATTCCTGCTAAGCATTGGTAGAATATTCCTGCTAAGTTGATGTGGTGTGATTGTTAGGAGAAGGGGGTGCCAGCTCAGATGTCATCCACGTCACTTCACCATGGTTCAAAATTACGTGGTCCGTCGCCAAAAGCCCTCGTGTAGCTGAACAGTGCGATGTTAATATTCACTCACTCACTCCCTCCGAAAAATACAGTACAGTAGTTATTATTATTTTTATACTTAAAAAATGTAATATCTGCCAATTCAATTAAAATATAGCGTTATTATTAACTACTAACCACAAACAAATTATGCAAATTTGTTCCAGTGATTTAGTGTGAAATACAAAGTTTATCTACTTTTAAGTACCAGAAGCGATAAAAGAATTTATTTTGATATAAGGATCATGTGCATAATAAAATCATTAAAAAACGTGCATAGAAATAAATTATCAATTTTTATTGTATGTATGGTTCACTATTTTGGCAATAATGGCTTACACATGAAAAAAATCAATAGTAGATATTCAAATATAAAAAGATATATATATATATAACAACCTCTCCCTTTTCAAAACTTAGTTTTATTCTGAAATTAAAAAAAATAGGGATTACACTGATCACAGGAATAAATTAGAAGCGAGCGCCTTGCGTAGCCAAAACAAAAAAGGTTTTTCACAAACAAAAGATAGATATATGCAGACGTGGTTTTTTTTTTGCAGCGCACGCCAGAATTGCTAACAGATGGCAGATTTTTTCCCTACTTACTTGACAAATATCGTTATATTTTGGACACTTTACACAATATCTTTATAATTTATAGCCTATGTTTTATTCTGATGTATAAGCTATATTACTGTAAAGTTTCATTAAAATCCAGTCAGTTGTTTTTGCTTGGAAGAGGAACAAACATCCAAACAAACTTTCGAATTTATAATATTATTAAGGATATATATCCATTTTATGATTAAATAATTATATATTCTTTCTTTGACTTAATTGTAGTTCCTTGACATAGTGATATGCAAATTTCTCTCTTTCAATAAAAACGTGAATATTCACAAAACAGAATGTTTAAAATCTTAAGATACATATTACTATAACAGGGAACACATGGATATTTAATATTATAAAATGAATTTTTTTATCAGGCTCAACATGGATTTTTAATTATTATAAAATGTACCATTACTACAAATTAATTTAATAGAAGTACAGAGGCTGTATAATATAGGTGAAAGTTTCGGTTTCTTTCCCCTTAGAACTAATCTTATAATAAGTACGTTATTAAAATTGGCTAAATTTTCCCCAAAATTCTGGTTCTCACGTTCTTACGTGACATCATTTGAGATGACCGCAGAAGCCTAGAGGTCATGATCATGAACTCATGGCTGGAGTATCTCGGATTCGAGTCCCAGTACCACTGAAGACCCGCCTTGTAGAGGGGACCCATGCACTTTAAATTTATCGAAGCTCAATGCTCTCCCTTGGTGTAGTGCGGTAAGAGAGGGTGGCGCCAGGTCAGGTTTCGTCCTTGTTACATGACCGAAGTCCGTTGACAATAGCCATCGAGTTGTTTTATAGCGCGGCGTTTATAAAACTCTCATTCTCACTTAAATCATTTAAGGTTCAGTTTAACTATAGATGGGCAGCAATCCTAGTTATTTCCTACATAGGTCTTTGAAAAATACCAAGGCCGCCTTAGCCTAGTGGTAAAGGTCGTGGCTGACGTGTCATGAATTATAGCCTATATTGTCGCTGAAGACCCACCGTGTAGAGCGGATCATTGCACGTAAGTATGTCAAGGCTCAAACGTCCTCCTGTTGGTGTGTGAAAGTTAGGAGAAGGGGTGCTAGCTCAGGCGCAGTTCTCGTGTTTTGGCAATGGATCAAAGTTAAGAAGTCCGTCACCAATAGACGTTGTGCAGCTTTATAATGTGACGTAAATATAACACTCACTCTCTTTGAAAAATACCTGCAAATACCATGTATGACTACTGAGTCATCAAAATTTTACTAGGTCACCAGTACCTTATTGGAATCAATAAATATCAATATTTTCAACGAATTATCATTAATTTTATTCTAATTCTTTCTGAATTTCTCTTTATATTTTTATTATTTCAAAACATTTAAATGCCATTTCCGATTCACCCTCCAAAACGATTCCGGACCTGATTATCCTCAATGAACATAAAAGATCTAAAATCTACTGAAGCAGCTCGTGTCTTTTAAGGAAAACTAGCATAGTTTATTAACACAGTTCGTTTCACACAAAGGATCATCCATCCGTCCAACAGCACGTAATGGACGCTTGGCTTGCTCTGCGATCAGTCAACGACTTGGGGTCCCTCTTTTAAAGCGAGCCGATCTGTGGGAGTCATCACCTGCTTCGTTTGATTATGGCCATTGACTTTTGGGTCAATCATACGGGTGACGGAAGTAATGGACTCTGATTAGCAGGTAGTGCTGACAATGCATAATGGTTTGGTATGGTTAAGGTGGTATATTTAGTATTCATGATGTGTGCTGCTGAGGGCAGAGTTTAGAAGGTAACCAGGCCTGAATGGTTTCAGTTGATGCTGGTAAAATCGAAAGAAGTTACTTACCGTGTGAAGAATTCAGAAAAGAGCTGAATTATTTCAAGGGAAAGAATTATTTTGACACCTATTAAAAATTTAAGATTTTAGAGCTAGGTAAGTTTTTTGAAAATTAAATAGCATCTTCAGTGTTTAATGTATCTACTTAAAAAACTAATTGATAAAAATGGATAGTTTAAAAGAAAACAACCAAAAAGAGATGATGTTATTTAAAATATTTTTTTCGAAGTAACTTTCCTAACGTTATTAGTAAAGTAGTTACGTATCAAACTAAATTGTAGATTTTAAAAGGTTTTGTTAAATAAATATAATAAGTTAAATATCGTTCTGATCTTTTAAATTAGTTCATTTTTCAACTGTTATCTTGCACCCAATAGACACCATAATGCATTAATGAGTTTAGAAAGTGTTAAAAAGTATAACCATACTTAAATATTTTCTCATATTTTAAATATTAAGAAGCTGAAAGTAAATAATAAGCTACGAACGATGCTGCATGCAAATTTAAGATTCCATGTGTGATCAGACATACACAATGATATTATTTTTTAAAGAAATGGAAAAAATTAAATTTTCCTGAATGTTTAAACAACATAATTTTACATTACGCTGAAAATTACATTTGATTTCTAGTAGTTTCGATCAAAATTGAGAGGCGTCAGTGTAAGAGTAAATATTTAAGTAATTTCCAAAATTTAAGGAGATGTGAACTTAAAGATAAGTAAAACAAATTTGATTTAAAGATTTAATAGTAATGGAAAATGGATTAAAGAGGAAGAAATTGTGTGTGTGTGTTAAAGATAATAGTAAAAGCTCACCAAAGGAGGAATTTAAACACCAGTAAGCTATAAGATAATAGTGAATATTATTAATGTAGATTTTCAAACATGATTCAATGTTATATTTCCTTTTATTATTTTAAAATAATTACTAGAATTCATCTATTTTTCATTTGGCTTGACTTACAGATTATTTTAAAATAGTTTTAAGGTATCCGACTACCTGCGACAACTTTTTTTTGAAAAAAATGGAGATATGGGAATTTTCCTTTGATTTTTAGATTTATTTAGTATATTTTAAGAAAAAATTCTAAAATTGAAAACAATTTTTTTATTAATATTAAAATGGGAATAAACTGGTAAAAATGTGCAAAAAATTACATAAACGGGGCCCGCTCTGCACAAAAATTTTATGAACAAATTCTCAATTTTCAATTTTGATGTGTTGCTTTGTTGTTCATGTTTGAAATGACCTTCAGGATAAGAGATATTTTAATTTTTACAAAAACTAGAGCACTTTATCCTAGCGACTACATAAAATTGTTTAAAAAAAACAGTGATTATATTCACATAAAGGACTGTAAATTTTTAAATAAAACAGCGATTGATAAATTTGAAGATTAAAACACTTTTACTGTTATACCGAATATACAGAAAATATTTCAGCGAATTATTTGAAAAAAGTTTTGAGCAATCGCTGTCGCCGTTTGAGTTTTTCGAAAAAAACCCATTTCGAGTACAACGCATTTTAAATTTTGACATCTTGTGTAAAGTTGTGGCATCTGCTTTTATTAAAACACTTGTAGCTTTTGTTCTTGTAATTGGAAAATAAAAAAAACTTGGTATTTTTATAAAGCTAATAAAATGGCCTATAAAATAAAATAAAAAAATTGTCAATTTTTGAAAAAAATCATATGATTTTAGGGTAGTCGGATACCTTAATTGATTCTATTAATCTGTAGTTTGCAATTGTTTTCTATGAAAAATGTATAAAAATGAGCTGAATTAAAATGTCTTGAATATTTTATGAAATTTGAAACATAACTCCCCCCCTTCCATTAAACTGAAGCACATTTTTATTACTTACTAAAAACTCTGTTATTGTAAAGAAATTTAATCAATGATAAGAATTGTGGATTACAAGTATTGCCATTCATACCAGTTGATTTAATAACACGGGGAAGAGACATATTTAAAACGCAACACACGTCCTAAGGATTTATTTTAAAAGCTGATGGGATGCAACAGAATTCTATTTGCTCAACTAATGGACTGGATTGATTAGATTTGTGTTGCATGGGTAATGCACTGTAGATTCATTGTGTACTAATGGAAGAGTGAATGAGGATTGGACAAGTCATTTCAAGAATGGGTGACTCACTCAGAAAAATACTCTCATCTTTAAGCTTACTAGTTGTTTCAACTGCATTATCTCAAAAGTTACTTTTTTAATCGTAATGTAGAATAAATTATCTAACAACGGTGTATTGTTTTGTTTTCCACAGAGTATATGCTCGTATGATAGCATGCAAAAAAAAAAAAAATACAACCTTCGGATTTTTCCACATAAAATACTTTTTCTTTAGAGGAATAAATAATTTTTTCACGATTGAATAGTTTCACCTCCCAATAAAGTAGTGTTAAAGAGAAATTTCCGTGTAGTTTTTAAATGACTTGCCGAGAAAAGTATTTTTCTTATAAGCTTAAGGTATCCGACTACGTTCGGAACCGTGATTTTAAAAAAGCGCATAAATGGATAACTTTCATGATATTTAGTGTCACTTAGATTAGAATACATGTATAAAATTATTTTAAGGACATTTTGACAAAAAAAATTATTTAAATACAAAATTTCGGCAAAAAATTAACTTAGAATAACTTTCTTTCAAAATGTTCTTTTGTGAAAATTGCTTCTATTATAATAATATTTTGCATGTATAATAGCTCAGACCTCTCTACAGAGGACTCAACTATGATTTTTGAAAAATTCAGATTATTTTCAGAGTTACAACCAATTGAAATAATTATCGACGTTTTTTTCTTAAAATTTATCCCCTCTGTTGTCGTAAAGCATAGATATAAACCCACTTCTAAGTTATATATTTCAAAAATTCTAGTTGAGCCCCTGTACAGAGATCTGAGCTATATACAGGCAAAATATTATTATAATAGAAGCATTTTTCACAAAATGAGAATATTTTGAAAATGGGTTATTCTATATTCATTTTTTGTCAAAATATCGTACTTAAATAATTTTTTATTGTAATACTATTCTTAAAACAAATTTATATACTTTTTACTAATCTAAATGACACTAAATATCATAAATATTATCCATTTACACGCTTTTGCAAAATCACGTTTCCGAACGTAGTCGGATACCTTAATAATTGCTAATATTAAAGGAGTAGAAATTTCTCTCGTACTTATTCATTTGCTTAAAATTTTATTTAAAATTTCTTCTTAGAAACGTTATACGTACCAGTAAGTTTAATAATATTATTAAAACGAAAATTTTAGATAGTGCAAATAACTCATATAGTTCTGATGAATGAAAGGGGAAGAAATGACTCTTTAGGAAGGTTTCACTTCAAAGTTAAAGGGAAAAAATAACAAATTTTGAATTAACTTGCATTAGAACAACGCAAAGTTTATTGGCATCCAAGTCCAAGCGATCAAGACTAGTAAGAAGAAAAATGGCTGAAACAAAAATTGAGGGCTTGGAGTAAATCCAATTCATCAGAGTTTTGGAATAAGATTTTTACGTAGAGAAAAACGAAGACATTTCTTTGATATTTCTTAGTTAATGTAATGCTAAAAGATAAGCATATACTTTATACATTAAACTATTTAAAGAATGGGAATGGATTTTTCTGCACTGGCTTAGCTAGTCCTGAGTGGGCTTCATATCAAAATTCCTCTCTTAGGGGCTCTTTTTTGAAAAATAAATCGAAATAAACGCACTTTAATGAAGCATTTAAAAGTATTAAAATATTACACGTATTGTATGTGTGTGGCTCCCCCTTGTTGCTTTGAGGCTCCATATTACTGATGCGACTGATGCAGCGGTAGCTAAGCTCTCGGTTTTATGCATCTTTTCAGAGTGCGCCCTGAATATTGCTTAGTAGCTATAGTCCGTAATTTCTCCCCATATTGACTAGATCAGGGATGGCGAACCGTTATGGATCAACGTGCCATTTTTTCTAAAGAAATGCTTAATGAGGTATAGACGTGCCGTCAAATAATTTTGACTCGGGATTATTGGGAAAATTATAAAACTAAATACTTACAACACAAAACTCTTTATTTACTACAGAAAAACACATTGTGTATTTTATAGTAGTAAATGTTTTAGTTAAACGTGTAATTCAAATGATATAAAGCAACTTTAGTGGGATTTCTGCTGTTGCACATTAGTTGACAAATGAATTATATTATGATTGGGCAAGATGTTACTTTTAGCAGAATGCATGGTAAATTGGAGTCACCTGCCAAATGGTTTCTAAGCGAGTCATTAATGTTAATCATCTCTGAAAATAATGACTCGTAGGCATAGGTTGATGAAAATATGGTTAAAATAGCATGCCAGCTTCTTCAAACACTTAAAAGTACCTGGAATCGATTTTAATGTTTCCGTAATTTCGTTACTGACATTTTTACTTATGTTGCTTGTTAATATCTTGATGTTTTAAACTTTTTCCTCGTATCAATACATTTTTGAATGCATATTGAACTAGAATCAATAAGTTGCATTTCAAGTTCTTCAATTTCCAACCAATAGAATTGGGGCAAGTTCAGTTTATCAAATGATGCCACATCACAGGGTACATAACAAACTTGAGCGTTTCTGATGATTATTTGAACTGAGAAAATCTCACTGAAAATTCCTTGATGGAAGAATCAATCACGCGGCTGATCGTTTTGATCGGTGGCGTGCCCAAAATATTGTGCCGCGTGCCATCAATGGCACGCGTGCCAATGGTTCGCCATCCCTGGACTAGATTATTATATCTAACCACAGTATTTATGTAAGCAAATGTTTCTATTAAAGAAGATGAAGATAAATTCCTTCACAGCCACTTCCATTATCGAATGCACACGGTTATTTTAGCACCATTTTTAAAGTTATATTAGTTAAGAAAAATGGAAAAGATAGTCACAGTTTCTCTCCGAAGTTAGTTCCCCTTCGACACATTGAATTTAGGCCTGGACTGTGACTTTCGATCTTCTCCAATACTACTCCAAATAAGGACTCTAGTATGATCTTAATTGAAAGAATCTGACCTATTCTTCTATATCACTTATAAATCACAAGAAACTTTACTCTTCCTGCAAAACTAAGAATTCGCCAAGAAAGTTTTATATTCTTGCCTTCTTATCCCTTATAAAAAAATATTTTTTTTAAATAAAATCTCTTTTAATTGAATATTATTATTACTCGCGTTAAGCAAACTTCGTGACAAACTTCCGTCCTGATGAAAAGGAAACTAACTATCCTAATGGAGCATCATTTCATCCAATCTTGCTCCATTCTTCATTCCCGCGCTTTTTCCTTATTCTCTCTCATCCAGTCAAGAATCTCGCCATCGATTTTTCGCCAAAACCTGGCGCTCAATTTGTCAAGTAGGCAACCCCCTCCAGGACATTGACCCTGAGGGTGTTCTTTTCGATAGGGTGGTCGATTTCGTGCGTCTGCCGAGGAGGATCGTACACAGAACGTCGGATGGACGTCGGACGAACGGCAGCCCCTCCTCAAACGTCTGCTCGATCAGACTCCTGATTTTCAGGTGAGTGACGTTCCTCTTCCTCTCACTCTCTTGTACGCCAATTGGGTTACTGGGATGATGTGCTCTCGCGCCTCCTTTCCCTATCTCCTTCCTCTCGTAATCTTTGGGATGCTTCTGATGGAAACATTCCTTTTGTTAGAATAAGTATCGTAAAAGGAATAATATTGTTGAGATTCCGGATTAGGATTTTTAATAGTTTTGTGCTTTGAAAGGACTAAACGAAATTGTTTAATGATTAGTTAAAATTATAATTCGTCACTCTGCAACCTTAGAAATTTTTTTCTTATGTTATTTTATGGTGTTTTTCATAAATACATTAAAGATGGAGTATCATTTTTATGTGTTGTGAGATTTTCCAGAAATTTTTTTAAAATACTTATTTTGATGTGATAATGAGAAATGTTTTTAAAAGATAATCTGTCTCCGATAAAGTATTGGTGTTTAAAATAAATAATCTGAGATAAACTATACTCTCTCTCTCTCATAACTTCATATAAAAATGATAATTTAGCAATAGCTCAGAACTGAATTAAAGAATATCTTTTTATTTAATTTTATAATACATGAGCTTCAAATAAAACACGTTTCGGAGAATCTTTAAAAAAATGTATAGGGAAAATAAAACTGACAATGTAAATAATTCAATAGAACTATAAAAAAATTGTACAGAGTTCCAAATCTTGTTTTTTAATTAAATTTTCTTTTTATGCAGTTTTAAATTCATTTGTAGGTCCGAGTTCGTTTTGCTTTTGACAAAAAGAGAAATTTCTTATATTGCTGATTCCTTTTTTCAACAATTATTGGAGTTTTTAATATTTTCTAAAGTTTTTAATAAGAGGTTTTAGTTTAAAATTTTCAATAAGTTTTAAAACCAAATAATAAAAAAACCGTATTTTTAAAAATGTTTTACAACTGCGTGCAAAAAAAAAGGGGGGGGTAAAATTATATGTATAAAGCTTATTTGTTCTTGCAGAATTTAAAAAATTATTTATTTTATTTATTTATTTATCAAATGCCAGGCCATTGACCATCAGGTCATTAGGCAACGAGCTCTCTAATATTTCTTCACAATACAATCAAAATTCTTAAGTGCAGAGCGCACGTCTAGATGAGAAGCGTCCATGGCTTGTAAAGAAGCACACAAAACACAAAAGGGGGAGTCAAATTATTTATTAAAGTGATAGATTTTTAAAATAAAAATAATTTTAAATAAATTTCCCCCTAGTTTTAATTACTCATGACAATTTATATTTATGTGTTTGTTAATAAGATTACATAAGTTTTGTGTTGTACGTATTAAGTAATGTCTCTATAAATTTTCATTACATAGAATTAAAATAAGAGTTTTTCCAAGAAATAATTACTAAATAGCCACAGAACTAAAGAATTAATTAAGTAAGAATAATAATTATTTAACGAGCTTTTTATTGATTTTGATAAATCTGGCAATTGAGTTCTATAATTACATTCTTTATCTCGAAACCACGTAAGAAATTCAAAAATCGTATAAATTTAGAAATTCAATTTTTATAAAAAGAGAATAAACATTTTCAAATTTTTTTCGAAAATTTCCAATTACTTTTTTCTCTGAATAAAAAAAAGGATTCATTAAATAAAAGATTTTCGGAATCGGGCGAATTGTTCAATAGGATTTATCGTACGAGTTTATGTTTACTTGTATCAACATGCAGACGTTTGTAACGCTAACATCCATAAGTGTTCGTGAAAAAAATTAAATTATAAATTTAGATAATTATTGAGATATAAATTTAGATATTATTATAAATTTATTAAGATATTTATTTATTTAAATTATTATATTTATTATCATGTGTAAATATTCAAAATATATCCAAATATGAAATGTTAGATGCTCACACCTTAAATTAAAATAATATCTTAATTCCCTTTAAATAGCCAGATAAAAAAAACACTTTATTTTTTATCAATTAAACATAAATTAAAAGATTTTTTTAACATTCTTTCTTAATTGCTTTTTTTTCATTAAATGGGTTAAAACTTTTTAAAACGATTTTATGTCCAGTCACCATATATTTAATCACCTTTCTCGGTATTTCTTACTTTTAAATGAGAAACTTAAATACTTATAAAAAGGAAAGAAGTTTCTATATTTTTTGATTATTTTGTTTTTCAATCAAGGGAATTACCATTTTAGGTGCAAAAAAAGTAAAGTAAGAATACTAAATAATCATATCAGTCTTATAACAGTTCTATAATCTTATTCATTGAAATAATTAACAATTATTAAATAATTTGTATGTTTTTAAAATTAATATTAATTTTTGATGAGCGTTTTTATATGTTTTGCAATGAATTTAATTTTCATGAAGTACAAAACAACATTTTTTAAAACAGTTTGAATCTTTTATGTTATCACAATATTTTTGAAATTTTTTGAAAAAAAGCTATAAACCTTCCTAAATAAAATAGAAGTATTATAATTTTGTTTTTGAAAGACAAAACAACGTCAGTTTAAGTCAAAATAAATAAACAGATAATAATATTTAATATATTAAATGAATTCAAACAATATGAGCTTATAAACGGAAATGAAATTTTAAAAAAAACCCTGTTTATGAACTGAACCTATATTTTATTAAATTCTTTATAATATTAGTTAATAGTACTTTAATTTTGTATATAATGTTTTATTATTAAAACAAAAAATGAATATGTGTTCACGTGGAAAATATGCCCTATTCCTCTATCAAAATATTTTCAAAATAAAAACGGAACTAGGTTTCAATAAAAAAATTTGGTTTTCTTATGTTTTAAATTAAAAATGTATTATTCCTCGTATGTACAGCAATTCATGCGATGTATAATTTATTTTAAACAAGAGCGAGAAACCTTCATTTTTCTAGACTAGTAGTCGGCAGACCGTGGCTCTCTTCAGATTTCTGCCCCTAAATAGCATTAAAAAATAATTATACCTCTTAAAATTATAGTTTACCTTCCTCTTTTTCATTTATAATTATCTTTTGAAAATACGTAACTATATTTTACCAGAGAAAAATCCAATTTAATTTTTCGACAGGAGTAGACAGCTATGAAACAATTGCCTAAATTAGAAACAGGAATGTGTGATACAGGGAATAGTTTGCTTGAAACATATGGCGTGATGAGAAAACTAGCATGTACTGTTCTTATAAACAATTCACTACATGTGAATGCGAACAAACTTTCAATGAATCAAATAAAAGTAATCGAAGAAGCAATTTAAGCGATAATTTACAATTATGCTTAAAATCGAAAACAGCCTGCTATTTGATAGACATAATAAAACTTTAAAAGCAATGCCAGGTCATTATTTTCAGTTTTAAATAAGAAATCTTGGATCTATGACGAAATTCTTTTGGGCTCTAAAACGCTATATAGTACAACTAAATACATGTTTATGTGCGTACCCAAGGAATTTTGACCGAGGAGATCTAAATTAGCAGTTTAAAAATGGGAAGTTTATTGCTAATGCTATATTTATATGAAAATGAGATAGATTAGGTATTCCCCTAATAAAAATTCAAACTTTATTATATAAGAATAATAAAAGCTCACACACACACACATTTTAATTATTAGTGCAAGTAAAACATTCCGCGAATAAAGTAGTTTTGGTATTATAGGCGCGGAAAGTTTTTCACGCGGTTTGAAAAATAATTCCTTGCATCCTAATATAATATTTCGACATTGGTTGCTCTTGTGTTGAACCATAGAAATAAAGTACCTTATTTTAAAGGAATAGTAAATTTTACTGTGTGTAAAACTTTATTTAAATAGCATAAAAAATATTAATTTGAGCACAACAGTCTTAATTGCACTGGTGCGCATGGATATCCATATAAATGGCTCTCTGATACCTTCGTTTTCTTGTTTTTCTGACTATTTGACTCTTCTCTCTTGAAAATCTTCCGTTCCCTGTTCTAAACCCATACGCTCGACCAGAGATTATGACTATTAATCTTTTAACTGTCCTGCACGAGATAATCTCGGGCACAATACTAGTACTTCAATGTGTTATGCTCGAGTATTTATACGGGTAATTTGTTTTTAAGTTCATCTTTTCGTTAATTAAGGAGAAGTTTATATCGGCTTCACCTCTTTGCCAAACCTAAATCTATACCGGGAAAAGTTAATTTTTAGCTCAATTCAATAGACAGAGTTTGGTAAGCAGTATTCATGATATCTCCATGATCAACCTAAACAAAAATGAAGATATACTCAAGCCAAAGATTGCTTTTGACTACAATCTAGCTATGGCTGGTGTAAATCGTTGTAATCAGGAAATATCCTTTCATACGCGATAATCCAAAAATGCCAGAAAAAATATAAAATTATATTTTTACATATTATAGACAAGGTACTCTGGAACTCCTTTTTGTTCAATAAAAATATAGTGTGGAAACGTATCATTTTTAGAATTTTGAATCCAAGTAGTAGAAGAGCATTTAAATATGATGATAAATATACAGCAAATAACCCTGCCCGTCCTAGTGGAAAACATTTTGTATCCCATATTTCTCCTATTCTTACAAATGAGCCTACAAGACGGTTCATAGTTTGTTGTTTAAAAAAGGATGCAAATGGGGAAAAAAAGAAAGGAAACACGATTCTGTTGTAATAATTCTGGAGTTGATTTGTGCTTGAATAAGTGTTTCCAATTATACCACAGAAAACAGAATTACTAAACTACTAACAACTATTCATTCCTATTCTTTTTAAAAATAATAATAATGCTCCACTAGAAACGAATTTTACTACTGCCATGTTGTGTGGCAGCTACCATAAGCGAATATGCAGTTGCTACAAAACTTACAAATTTTTATGCGTGTAATTTTTAATTATTAAGTATATTTTATTTTGTACTAAGCATTTGAATTTTTGCAATAAAAAAATTTGACAATTTAGGTACTCAAATCATCAAAATAACTTAACAGTTAACGGGTTGATAACCTTCTCCAATGTTTCAGAGAATTGAAGTTGAGAATGAACTTATATAGGAAAATCGATGTTTAATATTAAGCATAACAAAGAAATTTTTTCCCACCATTAATAAGAGACTATCATGTCATCATTTTTACACTAACTACAAATTAACCCAATTTCTCACTGGTCATGGTAATTTCAAAAGCTCTACCTGTGAACAAATTTAATTTAGCTCCTTCATCTTTCTGTGACTGTAATATTGGTGGCGAGGAAAATGTAGAACATGTGATCCTTCTGTGTTCCAAGTATGTCAGAGAGAGAAAGATCATAAGACTGGCGTTCAAGAGACTCAACATTAATTGGCCACCGAATTTTCACCAATTTCTTTCCACCAGAAGTGCTTTCAATAATTTCTGTAAATTTGTTGTAACTGTTTGTAATCCTTCTTAACTTCATTTTTTAATTGTTTATTTCCCTTGAATGTGTGTTCCCTGTAAGCCCCGTGTGATACTTTGTGGTGCACGGGGATTTTATAATTGTTTTCAATAAAAAAAATATTAAGCAGATAATTATTTAATTAAAATTCAGTTTTTAAGAAATAATTGTTAATTGATTGATGGATTTTTTTATATATTTTAGGAAGAAAATTAAAAATTACGTCCTTTTTTTTCTTTTTTTCCCCAAACATTCACGATGGTAAGATTATCATTAGATTATCCCGTCACCTTTCAAGTAAACTTTAAAGAAGTCATTGTTGTATTGTTAAAGATATTGATGAAACTACTTTTATTGTTTAAAACATGGCTGGTATATAATAGGAACTTAAAAATAAAAATTTCAGATATATTATAAGATATAACGAAATACTTATTTCAGAATATTTGAACTTCTGATAATAATTAAATAGAATGTAATTATAATTCTCTCAGCAAAAATAATTCTAAAATCCATTTGACAAAGGACAAACACAAACGACAAATGATATTAATATATATATATATAAATCCAATTTATTATTTAAAAACATATTAAAATGTATCTTGTCTACACGATGCAATTTTACCTATTTGGATCTTAAATACACCTAGAAATTGAAGTGAAGAAATGCCTCATTAAATAGCGAAATATCAATAATTTTTAAATTTTGATCTCTAAGTTGTATTGAACTGAGCTTCTCTATATAAAAGCTAATACAGTTTGATTTAAATATTGTTGTAATGAAAACTCTAATGGTGTTTGCTATCTTCTGAAAGTTACATTTTTAATTTATTTAAATCAACGTTCCTAATTGCCTATTTAGTCCAAGTTAAAGAGTTACTTAACATACTCGATACGTCTCGTAATATTAATCTATAATAAGTTAATCGAGAGGGCAACTGCAGTCCATTTTCTATGTACTCCTAACACCAATATAAAGGATTTAATTAAAAGTAAGGTAATTCGGGGGAAGACGCCACAGTTAAGGATTTTTCGATTAGTACATTGAAAATTGAAATGACAAGACCATGAAAAAAATACATCTTATTTTTCAATATTTAATTGTTCATGTATACAAGTTAATACTCTCCTTAGTATGAAAATAAATAAGAAATTTAATGTTAAAGAAATTTATTTGATTGTGGCATCTTCCCCATGGAGTAAGATGCAGCACCACCACAGTAAATAAAAGAATAAGGGAAACATTACACAATTAAATAGGAATTAACAATAACTATACATAGAAAACAAAAAAATTAAATTCTTTCATAATTAACTTGCTAAAAACGAATTTTCAGCATAACGGTCTACAGCAGACTGAAGTAGTAGTCGACTTCAGCCCTGCACATCCTTGTCGTATGGAGATCCCTTGTGTCCTCATCACAGTCTATTATTTATTGTAGTTGTATTTTATACGACAACATATAGTGTTATAAAATGAAAAAAAATTTAAAGTTCATTTCATTTATTTCTGAACCATATGGCATGTTGAGGGGAAATTCCATACACGCTTATTTCCTAATTTCTGCAGTGTTATGGCCGTTTCTACATGCATGTAACATTAACATGTAACATTATGCGTAACTCACTTATATTGCTAATATCTTATTTAAAATAACAAATACGTTTATAGACTTTAAATATGAGGAACGGAATATCATAAAAGTTGTACTCGCCACTTTAAATGTTTAAAATATCGAAAAATAAGGCCGATTAAAGACGATGAATTCAAATAAATCCACAAGCCACACTCAATGTCGGACCAGGCTCTTCACACAAGTGGCTCAAAATTACCATCTATCGACGCATAAAAATGTACTATTAACAAACTGGTATCTCCCCCCGAATAACCTTATATTTAAGTATAATATTTTTTGCGCGACGAGAATTTCCCATTGATCCTTTCAGTTAAGCTATTACGGTGCTAATGTTATATTTAATTAATGATACAGTTTAGTAGGCCAACAAATAATTTACTAAATTCGATGAACTGATCATGCTTAAGCAGTAATTTTTATTATTTTTTTCAATGGTTTAAGTATTTTGAAGTCCTTGGAGAGATCCATATATAAATCGAAGATTATTTTCTTTTAAAACAGAGATGAGATAATATTCTGGGGTTGATAAAACTACAAAAAAGAATTTTTGACAACATTAATAATTTCATTCAAGCGCTCAAGGATTATTATACATAAAATCTAAAGATGAATCAAATCATGAAAGAATAAAATGGAAAATTCTGAATTAGTAACTAGTAGAAAAGCTATTGGATTTAAGTCAAGCGACTGTAATTAAGATTAGTTTAAAAAAAGTTTTTCAGTCATCTAAATTAACTAAATAGAGTCAAATGGGAAAACATGAAGTTTTGAAAGTGGAATGTATCATTTAGTTCGTTTGCAATGAATATTTTTCGCATTTGAGGAAAAATTCATTCATTTGATTAGTAATGTTACGCTATTACGCCTAATATACGCCATTCATAAAACATATGAATGACTATGAATAGCTACTCACGACATACGATATCTTTACCATGATATACACAATTATAATAAATCTTTGAAATTCAAGTGATATTTAGAATAAAAATGGATCTAATTATTAATCAGGTTGTGGTATCCATCACAGCTGTTGAATTTAATTTAGAAACAGAGGTTTTTGGGAAAATTCAATTAAACTTTAATCTACTATACTATTTTATCCATAAACAGCTTAGTAACGTTAAAAACTACAGATAAGGATGAAAAGATTCTTCTTTTTTTTAAGCTTAAATAGTTTGGATCAGAATATGTGCCAAAAAAAAACGCAGAAGAACATCATCAAATGACCAACGAACTGGCAAATGACCGTAATTTAATGCCAAAGCAGGAATAAAACATCCTCGTTGAGCATCCAAAAACTATATACGGTTAAAAAAATTATTTAAATCAGCTTGCGTCACTGAATTGAGTTTGATGCTTTTGTACAAAAGAAATAAGCCCTCAGTGTTACAAAACTGTAACCTGGACCATTTTTTACATCGTCCGATTGAATTTGATAGCGTAATTTCCGTTTTCAGGATTCGTAGGCCAACCGCTGATGCGAGAAGAGTTCGTCGCGTTCAGGTCATTGAAGAAAACCAAACAATGAATTCTTTTTCCGTGTCTTTTGGAAAACGTTTTATGAACACAAGTTCAGTGTACTCTTCTTACAATTCGAAAAAAAAGTTTTTATAATGGGAACATACAAGTAGAACTTTAAAAAAAATAAATGTTTATTAAAAGAGTCATTCAAGAAATTTGTATACATGATTTTTCATTATCAACATTCATGGGAATTTAACTTAAAGTATAAATTTAAAAAAAACATAGTTTTTTTAAAGAAAATAGTCTAAAGAATTCGCATGCTTGATTTCTTAGTCACTATTTATAAATTCTCAGGGTAAGGAAATTTCCATTTTGTCTTTTTTTCTTAACGGTTTTTTTTACGGGTGTAAGCATTTTAAAATAAACAAGGATCATCAGAAGTATTCTAATTTGTAGAAATAGAACTAGAAGTGGAAATATTTCTGTCTTGTTTTACGGGAAAAAATATTAATCAACGATTTTATTTTGCGAAGATTATTCGTTCTGAACTTTCTTAAAAAGTATACAAGAATTTGTATGAAAGAATACATTATACTAATTTAAGTGTTAGTATTTCTCTTCGATGTCCTTCCTTTCAAGCATTTTTTTTTGGTCGTAGTAGCCGTGTAGTCATGGTTACAAATTTGTGGCTGGCGTTGTCGAGTAGCGAGTTTGTATCCTAGTGCCACTGCAACTAGTGGCCGCGGTAGCCGAGTGGTATAGGTATCGGATCGTGGCTTGCTTTGTCACGAGTTCGAGCCCAGTACCACTAAAGACCCGCCGTGTAGGGCAGCGATGCACATTAAATCTGTCGAGAGCTGAAACGTCCTCCCGTTGGTGTGGCGTGGTAGTTAGGAGAGGGGGTGCCAGCTCAGGTGTCGTCCACGTCACTTGACTCTGGCTCAAAATTACGTGGTCCGTCGCCAAATGCCCTCGTGTAGCTGAACAGTGCGACGTTAATATTCAATCAATCAAGCCACTGCAACTATCTCAAGTGTCATCCTCGTCACTTGATCATGGTTCAAAATTACGAGTTCGTCACTAATAGCTCTCGTATTGCTTAAAAGTGCGACATATTAAAAATCATTCAGGTTCACTTAAATTCAAATCATTCAGATGTTTTTGATACTATTCCTAAACTCTTAAGACCCAACCCGTACGTTCGTGCTGGAATACTTCACGTTTCAGGGGGACAGAAATTTTTTAAATTTTTTTATTTATTTTTTACGATGTCATTGAGGTCAGTATAGTGTTAATAACCAGAAGAATGTAATATTTAAAAATAAAAATATTTCGGGTCTTAAAGGGATAAGAATGTCTAACCTGCACAATTGTGCGGTCTGGGTCTTAAAAATTATATATTATTCTTACGCATATTATTATCATATTCTTGTAAATTATACTTCTTTGTTTATTAGTTTTAAATAAGGAAATTTAGCTCTTAAATTATTATTATTTTTCTTTATAATTTTATTTTATATGAGATTCATAGTAAATCCAATAATTCCTAATATGTCTGCTTTTGAATTCGTTTTCTTATTGTACTGTTTTTCTTTTTTTACAAATTGGAGGATTCAGTCAAAAAATTTTCAAACCATCTCATTCTAGAGCTTAGTCTTTTCTTTTTATGTTGACTTTGAACCATTGCTTCTAATCCCCAATAGGGGAGTAATGCTAAGACACTAAAAATAAGATACCTTGAAATATTTCTTTAAATCAATGAATATGAAATCAGAGTCATAAATGCTGTTGGTAAAAAAAAAATGTTGATCAGAGAAGTTGAGAGACGAGATATAAGTAATTAATATAAAATAATAATCTAAAATACTGTTAAAGAAGGCTTACAAAAATCCTAAGAAACACGAGAAACAGTGGTAAAAGTACAAAATAATTGAAAAAAAGCACATGTAACTGGTTTTATAACTTAAAAATTGTAACATTAATCAGATTATGTGATAATCCTATATTTTCCTTTGCATTGTTGCAGATCAAAATCATAAAAATAAATTAAAAATTGTAGCCTCAATTAAATTACAAAATTACACTGTTTGATCAAAATCATTGAAAGTTTTCAGAGATCTTTGGCTGATGATACAAAACTTGATAACCTTTTTTTAATTCACCGATTCCAAAATTACAAATATATATATATATATATATATATATATATATATATATATATATATATATATATATATATATATATAAAGTATATACCCCTCCAAAAATGTATTAAAAAATTCTTAAAAATACACGACTATAGTCTAAAAATAGTTAAAAGATCTTAGCAAATTCAATCTCAAAAATTCTTTTCTTAATTTGCTTAAAACAGTGGAAACAAGTAATTTTCTATACTTAGAATCATTTCTTGCGCACAAAGTTGTGTCTGTATTTATTGTATGAAAATTAAAAGATGACATGTGTGTGTCATCAAAATCCGAAAGTTAAACATGAATAAGCGCTCTTTAAAATTAGTTTAACTACATTTGAAAAACAATATGCCAGCCTCTTATTTTTTCATCTTTACAAAAGTTTTAATGTCATATCTTGCACCAAATCTACTTACTTATAAATTGGTATCAAATTTTATAATCTTCGAATATCAAAATACAATTGACAATCTAAAATATCAAGACGGATATTAATCACTATACATCGGTAAACTTGAATGTAAGGGAATTCAATTTAAAAAGAAATTAGTTTTCAATAACCGAAGACAAGGAAGCAATCTCTCTTATAGTTTGGCATAATAGTGACGAAATAACGTGGAGACACCTAAAAGAAGCTATTCCCTTAACGAAATTAAGAGGCTTGATAAGACTGTCAATACCAAAAACTCATTTATCAATTAAGTACCGTAAAATTCGGCTTACAACGCGCACCTATACTTTCAAGCTGCATTTTCTGATTTTTAGGTATATTCGCCGTATAACGCGCACCCACTTTTTACAAAGAATCCTGAAATGTACATATACAATGCTGTTATGTTTTGAAGCCATTCATTCAAGGTTTTATCTCAAAAGCTTTAGAAAAATAGTATATTTCTAAAATTACAACCCTTTAAGTTAATAAGGAATGCCATTTTTTCAAATAAACATATTCCGATATATATGTTGCGTGAGATTCATTCCACTCTCTTGCCAGTTTAGAGGTGTGGGAGGAAGGTAAGAAACACACTAGCCAAATTCAATAACAATTCATTTGTTAATCTTACTAAATAGCAACACTAATTCATTAAATTTCAACAAGAGATGTTCTCAATACAAACACTATGTGAATTAACAGCGAGATGCACGAATTATGAGAAGACTATCAAAAACGATCCTCATTACCAGATCACACAAATCTACTATCCCTCTTAACTTACCACTAATTCAGTTTTAGTGACCAATCGTCACTTTAATTCTTGCACCTATAAAATATTTGAAATACTTTATAAAATGTTACAATACCTGATCAGTAGCAATATATTCTATTTCATCGTATTCTTTCTCTCCTTCTCTCTAGCTAGCTTGAAAGCTTAGACTATGTAAAGCAAACTAAATTTAAATATCACGGTTTCTTCTTCAAAGGGTTGGTTGTGAATAAACGCGAATTGGTAGCCCAAAGATTTTCCAAGAAGATTAACTGAAAGTACGCGGATAGATCCGTCACAATGTAGAAAAGTCAAACTTTTTTATGCTCATCTTTTTTTCTTATTTTTAGAGCTCTCATTTTCATACGCGGTGTATAATGCGCGCCCTTGAATTTCGATCTTATTTTTTATGTTAAAAGTGCGCAATATAAGCCGGATTTTACGGTAATTGTTTCAAACATAGTAATTCTTTCAGTTGCGATTATGATTTATTAGCATAAATTGAATTATCCATAGTTAGATAAAAAATTATAAACGAGAATGTAAGTACATTATCCTCAGAAATTCGATCCAAAAGGACATTTCAAATGCAACAATTGATTTTGTCTTAGTTTGAAACATCTCTCAACTCTGTATTTCTTAACAACCATTATTGCGTATTCTTATAATCGATTTATTTTTATTTTTCATTTGGAAATATTGTTAATATTTTCTGTTTTAAATACATTCTTTATCACGCACAGCAAACGCAATCTTATAAAAAAAAACCTCAATCCTTAAAGCTCAACGTTTAGTATAATGTAGATATTTAACAAGAACTTGATATTTCGCGCTTTATAAGTCATTACATTGTATCACGTTTCCTTTCAAATAACGTACTCTTTTTTTTAATGTCTATATTTATTCATCGACACTTCTATCATTTTTATCCTCAGTGATTCTTTTCACATTTTTTTTAACACCAAACGATATTATTAACGTCAAAACGAAAAAATATTTATCACATTCGCTTTCACCCACGATCGTCGGGCCACAAACCTTACTCCATCATTATCCCCTACCCCATCCCTACTCGTGATCGAGATGATCTCATAAATATATGAGAACAATTGATAGAGAAGTCACATACACTAAAACGTAACAAAGTCATCGCCGATTCACGCAAGCACCATTCATCCACTCGCACGTGAGAGGCATCCTTTCCCCCTCCTCCTCTTAATTATGTCAATGATGCATTCACTTTGACTGATGATGAGTTCTTCGCTTGGTTGTATTTTGTTTTGTCCGTGAACTGGCAGGAATGAGGAAGCGCATGTAGATGATGAGGGTTCGTTTGAAATTTAAATAAGATAGAATGTATGTATTATCGTTTGTGTATTTACTCTTTATTTGATTTTTTTCTTTCTCTTGTAAGTGAAGTGAAATTGATAAGTGATAGAAAAAATCTTTTTTCCCTCTTGACGGAATATTGAAATAAGATTAAGTATAAAAAATAAGGAATGAGAGGTCAAATATTTATGTATATTCAATCGGCACTGAGGCCGTAAAAAATTATGATGGAATATTTGAAACTTTGACAATGGATAAAAATGGTATAGATTAAAAATAGGCATGCCCGTGTTTTTCATCTTATTGAATAATAAAATGTAATCAATTTCATAACTTTTCATTTAATCATTAAAAGCGGTCTTCCGTTAAAAAATGACGTAAAGTGTAATCAAAGCGGCTGCATTGCTGTAAATTAAATGTTAAATTAATAGATGGCGTTGCAAGTCATCTGAGAGATATACTTTTTGTAGAATCAGTTATGTAATGTTCTTTGTGCTGTAAACATGTCTTCAGTGTGTGTTGTTCAATAAACCAAAATGTCTAAAAGGATGGACAGAATTACTGGAATAAGATAAAAAATAATGAATATAATCGTTGTGTACTGACCATGGAATTAAGGAATCAGGAATTATAATATGCATGTATTAGCTTCTGTCGACCAGCCATGTGCATTAATTCATTTATTATAATAATTATATATACCAGGGCTTCGAACGGTATTTTTCCCCCTTCCGGTTTAACTAAA
The DNA here is from genome assembly GCA_019973935.1 of Trichonephila clavipes. Taxonomy (NCBI): domain Eukaryota; kingdom Metazoa; phylum Arthropoda; class Arachnida; order Araneae; family Nephilidae; genus Trichonephila; species Trichonephila clavipes. The sequence continues at coordinate 231,445 of BMAU01015515.1, forward strand.
GAAAAAATATATTGGTTCAGTTCTGAATGAATAATTTTATTTTATGTATATTTTTATTTGTACTAAAAATACAATTCTATCATAAAGAAAAAATATAATTCTATCAAAATTTAAAATATTTAATTCTTTTTTTTAATTGGTAAACTATATGAATTGATACAATAAAACAGCATGTACGATATGAGCGGCGAGCACAGAACGGCGAGCATTGGCATTGTTATCCATTATCAAAATCGCATTTGACAACTAGGATCAAGATTCTGGTTTGTCTTGAACAGTCTATACAAACATCCGTGGATGACCGCATGCTGAGATGCGAAAAATATAACTCACTGATATATTTCTTAAAAAATCATCAATACTTATGTTCATTCAACTGGATTAAATCTCCCTTTTATAAGTAATTTCATTTGAAACTGAAATAAAAAAGTACTAGTGATCATTTAAACAAAAAATCGTGAAGCAAAATGTACGCGTAATGATGATAATAAAATGACTGGCATTAAATTAGAAAATATTGATAAATTGGTTACATAACAAAATGACTGAATATATATGAACCGAAATAAACCGATATTTTTTTTCGGTTCAGTTCCAGTTTTCGTTCCGACAAAAATAACGGTTGTTTCCCGTTTTCGATTTTCGGTTCAGTTCCGGTTCGAAACCCTGATATGTACACACTAGCTTTCCTTTGCTCACTGCGTTGGGTATTTCCTAATGTTATATGATTATATATTGTTTTTAAAGTTTGAGTCTTAACATTAATCTTTTGATTGTATTGAAAAATATTCTTTTAATTCTCACACCTTGACTTAAAAAGGACAGGACATGAAATTTTAAAATGGAAGTATGTTTTTAAAAAACCCGCATGCCCTACCCCTCCCTTGTAAGTCTATTTCCTTTAAATTTTTCTTAGCGGATCACTTTTAGTGGAAACCTGTTCTAGGGGAACAAAAGAAATATGATTGCTAAAATTCAAGTCGGTTGATCTAATAGTTACGGAGACTTCTTGATGAGCGAGTCAACTGTTTTTCCACTCTCTATTTATAGATTAAAGAGTGAGATTGAATATGTGTGTTCCTCACCCACCTTTAAAGCTATTTAATGGAAGAAATATTTGTCGGTAAATTTTTATTAAATAATAATAATAATAAATATGTTTTAGAAAATTGTATTTCTTTCATTGATGACAATAATAAAATGCTCTGTATTTTAAATGTTAAAATTTCTTAAATGCGTTATACTAAAAAGAGAATTTTAAATAGTAAAAATTGCAATAAGAAAATACGTACCAGTATCTTATTTTATCGTATAATATTTTTACCTTAATAATATAAAAATAAATATTTACATTTTTATGCATCATTTAAATTTAAAACTTTTCAAATAAAAAATTCAATGAATAATAATTAAAAAAATACATTCGAAAACATTAATATGCTTTAGCTATCTTGTAAGAAATAAGATACTTGAACAATGTCAGCAAATCGTTATTTTTTGAAAACTTTTCCTCCATTTCATATATGCTTGTTCAACCAAGAATAAAATCCAGAAAATGTTTTGTGTTGTATCATTCGAATTTTTATTTTTGATTGTTGTTCTAAATATAAGCGCAATTCATGTCTTCTTAACTGAAAAATTTTATTTTGAATTCTTCATTTTTTACGTTCTTACGTTCATTTTTTTTACGTTTCTTGATTTTATACTTATTCTACTTTTTTAATGTTAAATTATTTGTTGCACAATATGCATGTTGTATTATTAAACTCACAAAAATTCAAAGGTTTTTTTAAATTTCCATTTTGCTTGAATTATTTTAAAATATTGTCTTTTAATTTTTGATTTCCAAAAAATAGAATATTTCTTTGGTGAACTTTTGATGTTAAAATACGGCACAAAATTTTAAATTTGAAACATCGTACCTAATTTTTTCCCTTTAGAAGCAGTAAAAGACTCCCATAAAATATTTTTATAAGATTGTTTATAACTTTTTTCTTTCATAATTAAGCAAGAAAATTAAAATTGGTATCTACAAAAAAAGCTTGAATATTAAAAGTTGAAGATATTGGTTAATTTTCTAGGTTTTAAAATAAAAGATTTGAGCCTCTGTTTGAAAAAATGTATAAATAAAGCGATCCCAATTTTTACCTGTGTATAACACTTGAACAGGTTAAACGAAAGACTTGGGTATATTCTATAAATTAAAAATTGAATAATATGATTTCAGAGTATGTTTAAAAAGATGGTTCATTTAAATTTTGACATTAATTTTGATAGTTTTTCGGAAGAATTAAGAGACGAATAGTGTTTTATTATTTCTCATAATTTCTTTGTATTTTGTTTTGTGTTAAGTAAGGCAAAATCCATTTTTTTAAATCAATGTAAAATATTCTCTTGATGACTTCTGTGCTTACCACAATCACAAGGAAGTACAGCTCAAGAGAAAAATACAATAGATTTTACTCAGAATTGAAGCAAATAAAATTAAATTACATATTAACTTATTCAATAAACGATATCTTAAGTTTTTACCACAAATTGTAACACTATGAAATATTACTGTTAACAATTATCCGATAATAAAATATTAAATATAGTTACTTTTTACGACTACGTAAATATTTTTATTTTATTAATCAATCTTAAATTTTGTCTTCTGTTATTCAAAGTTTAATAAAATTAATAATAAATGTGAAAAAAAGCAGTAACTAGAAATATTTTTCTATAACTTGAGTTTTGTCCCTGGTTTAATCTTCTTCGATAGCTCAAATTTTTCACCCGATACACATACAAAAAAAGGAGGAATGTATAATATGAATCTGTTAATGAAATTGAAAACTAAATAAATTAAAAAAAATTAAATTATGCATATTTTTAGCGTATCAGTTGAAGAAATAGTTAAGAAATGTATTTTTTATTTTTAATGTATTGAAAAAATATTTTTCCGATTGTAATAAAATACTACTCGCGAAACAAAGCTTTGCTGGATTATAAATATGCGCATTTTATCACCAAAAAACTTTGTATTCCCCCTATCGCCTTTCCACTTATTTTTCCCTTCTACCTATTTTGAGTTACAAAAGACAGCAAGAAAATCTAAAGAGATATTTAAGGTGGCTCAAATTTTCCCAACATTCTAGGGTCCTATATTCACCTTAATAACACAGAGCCTTATTCATTTTTAAGAACTTAAGTTTCTTGTTTGATTAAAATCGAATTCTACGAAAACATGCTTTATGCATACAATTTTTATAGTACACTCATGTCCATAAATTAAGGATAATTCAGAATCACACAGGAATTGAACTCTAAAATAAAAATTTCACCTGTGTGTAGAATTATCACACACATCTTGAAGAAGAATATGAAAATTACAGGAAATCACCAGATGGCGCGAATAGTACGTCACAATGACGAGAGTGTAAGAGAGGGGTATATAAGGAATGGTGGCAAAGAAGTAAAATTGTTCACAAGCGCTTTAAAAGCCTTTCAGTGCAATAACCGCATAGTTATGGCACAAAGGTAGCATTTGGATGATTTTTTACGTGGTAGAATTATTGGACGACTGGAATGTGGACGTACCCAGCTGGAAGTATCCGAGGAACTTGGAATCGCCCAGAGTGTCATCTCCAAGCTTTGGCAATGATTCCAAGATGATGGTAATGGGAGTAGATGTTACAGCACAGGTCGCCCCCGAGTTACAACGCAAAATGAGGACCGGTATTTGGCAGTTACTGCCAAAAGAAACAGACGGAGCACAGCATCATACCTGTCTCGTCAGCTCTCTTCAGCTACCGGTTTGACAGTTTCAAGGCAGACCGTGTACAGACGCTTAGGGCACATTGGTCTATATGCTCGTAGGCCTGTCAGATGTGTTCCACTTACCGCAACTCACTGTCGCCTGCTATTAACCTGGAGTGAGAGCATGCATTGTGGACACCCCAACAGTGGTCTTGTGTGATGTTTTTCGACGATTCCAGGTTTAGTTTGCAGTCTGATTCTCGCCGGACTTTAATATGGAGAGCGCCAGGTACCCGTTACCACCAAAAGAACACCGTTACGACGGTGCAGGATGGCTCGTTTGGGGAGGAATTATTGTTGGTTCCAGAACTGACCTTCATGTTCAGAGTGTAACGATGACAGGCAACATCTATCGGGATGTCATTCTGGAACAGCATGTACGTTTGTTTCGGGGCGCCATGGGTGGTTAAGTTCTGCTTATGGATGACAACGCCCGTCTTCACCGTGCAAACATTGTAGACGAATGCTTTCAATCGGAGGATATCACCCGTTTGGATTGGCCAACATACTCATCGGACTTGAATCCAATAGAGCATGTGTGAGATATGCTTGTCCGTCGAATTGCAGCCCGTCAACCCCTCCCACCTGTATACCGGAACTTCTGAGGGCATTGCTTGATGAGTGGTGTAATATCCCCCAAGATCAGATTGATAATTTGATACTCAGCATGCCTAGGCGTTGTAAGGTCTGTATTGCATCGTCCGGGAGACATACTCCGTATTAACCATCATACTAACCATGTTATACTGTTTTTTGTAAATAGGTTCTTTTTTGAAATTTGCTCCAGGGAGTAAACATCGCAATTTTTATTAATTATGTCAAACATATAGCATCTTTTTTATCTTTACCTTTTGTTTAATAAATAGACTTTACAAATAAGTCAAATTTGTTTTGCTTCTGTCTTTTTTTGCCTGAACTTCATTTTCCTTAATTTATGGACACGAGTGTATTTGATTTTTAAAAATGATTTGAGGTATAAAATATTGGGGGACCGAAAAGTAATGTCGTTTTTGCGTAAGTCAATGCTGCTTTACCGTTTATGAGTTCATTACGTAGTTGAAAGTCATGCCAGAGACATTTCAAATTTAAAGTGACTTGTTTAGTTGTGAAAACCTAAACCTTAAATTTTCTTTCCACATTTTGAGTGAAATAGCTAGCCAAATACCAGAAGAGATTCATATCCGCCATTGATTGCTTTTGGAGTTTCACAAGGGTAGTAATGCAACACTTGCTACCAAAAACATTTGCGTAGTTTACCCAAGTGCCTTAGATGTTCGTAAATGCCAAAGGCAGTTTTCAAAGTTCAGATCCAGTAATTTCGATCTTTCCGACTCACATCGATCAGGAAGACCAGCAACTTTAAACAATGACGCTATTAAGGGCGCTAGTGGAAGCGAATTCGTGTCAGACAATCGAGGAACTGTCAAATGCTCTTAACCAACCTTGGTCGACCATCCAAGAATATTTGCAACAGATTGGTAAAACAAACAGAGCAGGTGTTTGGGTTCCGCATAATCTGTCTGACGAAAACAGAGCTAACCGATCTACGACGTGCAACTTATTGCGTCAACGGTACAATACAGAACTGTTTTTTTTTTCGCTTGATCACTGCAGATGAAAAATGGGTCCTGTATGATAATCCAAAATGCAAAAGACAGAGGCTCTCTTCGAAAGAACCGCCACGAAGGACTGTTAAGTCAGGTTTGCATCCAAAAAAGGCGCTTTTGTGTGTTTGGTGGGGTATTCATGGAATAAAGGGCTTAAACCTGGAGAAACTGTTTATGCATACCTTTATTGTGAACAATTAGATCGACTAAATTAATCATTAATTGAAAAGTATCCAGCAATTATCAATAGAAATGGCGTTATTTTGCAACACCGCACTGCGCAAGAAAACACTGAAAAAATTAATGGATTGGGGTGGGAGGTATTGCCTCACCCACCATACTCGCCTGACATTGCACCAATGGATTTCTATTCATTCCGTTCAATGCAACACTTCTTTACAAACAAAAAATTTCAAAATTTGGATGATATGAAAAATGCCATCTCCAGATATTTTACTGAAAAACCAATTGATTTTTATCGATCCGGCATTGAAAATTTGCACTCTAGATGGCAAAAGGCCGTCGCTAACGAGGATGATTATATCATTGACTAAAAAGAAAAACTTGTAAAAAATTTGTTTATTCGAATTTATTGTAAAAAAAAACGACATTATTTTCCGGTCCCCGTAATATGTTACGCTATTCAATTACTATACGAAATTCAAAATAAATAATTTTTCCTAGTTGTGCAATTGCACAAATTTCATGCATTTAAATTACTATGAATTTTGCGACTGGATTCTCCATTTTCTGTTTTCTTCAATGGCATTAATATTACACTTTTCGAGTGAAAGATGTTCGATAAAAATAAACAACAATTTTTCATGTTTCTTGTTTTTCAATATTTGTTTTGATACTATTATTTTTTATGTTTATATTTCAAACATTATTTTTATATAGCTGTAGTATTGAATTATTTCAGTAGCTATGAAAATAAATTTGAAACGCGTGTTTTTATTTTGTTTTCTTTTATGAAGAATGACAAATGAACGCTTTTTGTGTTACGTCTTGTGAAAAATGATATATAGTGGAATAGAAAAATGCATAGGCATTAGACACTTAAAATTCTTCTTTCTTTTTTGCCATTTTTCCTTAGAAAGCAAAGAATTTTTGTAATATTTATAGCTATATTTATTGCCCTTTCATCTGATACTGCTTTTTATTTTTTATTTTTTAATATATTACTTTTTATAGTTGTTTTATTTTATTTACTAAAATATTTTAAAGCGCGAGATAGATTTCATTTAGTTTCAAAACATACTCCGTTTACTTGAGTTTTTCAATTTGTTCCGTAACTTTGATGCAATATAAATAATAAAAAATCTTTTTTTAAATTTATTTTAATCTGAAAAATAAATATTTACCAAAATAAATTAATACTGAATTGAAGCAGTTATTAAAAAAAAATCAAAAACTCGTTTTAAAAAGTTTCTAACCCAAATAACCTAAATTATTTATTTTTATTCGTAAAATGTAAATGAATAGAAAATTGCATGTAAATAAAAAGGATATAAGAATGAAATGTCACACTTAATATAACTTAGTAATTTATTATTTTAGAACTTTATTGTACGGATAATTAGATTAACATTCACATAAAAGATAAATTGTTGTAATAAATCTAAAAAAATCCCCTAATATTAACAATTAAATTCTAAGTCATAAATTTTTTTAACATTTAAATTAAATTTTCCTTATACTTAGCTCGTAAAGTATGCAAAAATATGCATATATCTATATTACTTCTTAAATATCGTTCATTTTAAGGTCAAAACAAAGTTTTAATTCTAGTAGTGTCCCGATATGACAAAGAAGATCTAAACTAGCATCTTTTGTTACTCAAAATAGGTAGAAGGGAAAAAATAGGCGGAAATAAGAGATGAATACAATTTTCGCTAAACAAAGTCCTACTTTGTGGTAATGATCGTTGCAATCTTTGTTTTGGAGAATGACTTGAATGTCAAACACATTATTCACGTTATCTGAAATAAAAAAAACAAAAACTTGGCATGAATGTCTATGGAAAAATAGTATGTTTGAAAACAATAGATGGTACGAAGTTCGTGTGAAATTGACTTATCAGTAAAAAAATCAAATTATACATCTTGGAAGACAGCTAGATTGATTGGTCAAACAAAAGAAAAATAATCTCAATTACTTTGTTTCTCTTGCCATATTTTTTCTGAGTTTATTGAGATACACATCTTATCGTACTAAAATGATTAACTGTATATACAAATATATAATTGATCTAAGGAAACGAATTCATTAGAAATATGGTGTCTCATTAAATATATATTTTGCTTCAAATCGGCATAGAAACATTTAGAATTTTGATTTTAATTGCTGATACATTGAATAATAATTATGTCAGTAATTATATCATTATTACGTGAAAATATATTTGATAGTTCAAGTGGTTAATAACTGTCTGATTGTTGATACTTTTCACGTTTGGTCACGTTTTCTGAACTTTCATTAATGATTATCATTGCATTTAAATACATAAGTTCATTTTAAATTTTTAAGAAAATGAATTTATTTTTTAATGATTTTTAAAACTGTGAAGCTTACTTTTGAATGGGGCACTTTCTCTTAAAATGTATATGTTATTAAAAAGGCTCTTTCTTCCTCAGTGGCTCGACAACCCAGGGTGGGTGGGGGGCTTGGCCTTCTCAAGAAGCCTTCTCAAGAAGCTTTCTCAAGAAGACTTTTCCAGACCAGCCTTCTTGCTAGTATTCTCCAATTTTTAGTTCTCAAAACTAGGAGATCTTTTTCTAGGGCATCAATCCATCTAATATTTGGCCTGCTCTTTCTTCGTGTGTCAGTTGTTTGGACATTGAAGTCTTTTTTAGTGTAGCGGTTTTCGT